>WURT03174198.1:0-10408 GCA_009936505.3 Holothuria glaberrima | reverse complement strand
CCCAAATGACCTTTGACCTCCACCAAAAACAATAGGGATCACCTACTTAATATAGGCAATCTACATGCCAAGTATGAGATCCTTCGGAATTACTCTTCTTGAGATACCGCGTTTACAAGCCAAAGCGTCACATACGCACACATACACACGACATCACCATCGCATAGATTCCTTGCCTGCCTTCGGCAAGGAATCAAAAACTGAACAGGTAAGTAACATCAGAAGGGTTGAGTGACAGTAGCTATGCTACTCTAGTTTCTTATTTCACCCGCTCTCATGCAAGTTTGTGAAATGAATTAGATTCTTCATCAGCTTTTCCTTATTGACCTTAAATTGAGCTGAAAAACCTCATCTAACTTATTGACATTAACAGTGCAACTCTTTCTGAAAAAATAAGAACATCACAGAAGAATAATAGAACTGACAACTGCATTTATTTTGCCTGCATTTATTTCATTTTGCTCAAGAAAGAAGTTGGAGCATATGAAAGGAACTGAATGCATTTTTTAACTCATGTGCATCATGGTTAGTAATATGTAAAGAATCTTAGTAAATAGAGACCTTTTAGATCACTGAAGGAAGCATTGCAGACATAAATTACTGATTGCATGGTTCTGGTAAAAAAAAAAACATTTACTGGAAGAACAACACCAAGATTAAACACTTGTATAATAAGTGTACAACAACAGTATGATTGGCGGCAAACCTTGATAAAATTATGAAAATCACAAAACAAACAAATGATGTACATACCCCTTTCAAGGGGAGCCAATAATTGGTACACTTTAACAACAGCTGATAATGCTTCATTAGACACATTTTCTTTGTTTCAACAGTGATTTAGCAACATTCTGAATGGATAGTCTCGGAAGAGGTCTTATGGGAAGGGTCCCCCTTCACTTTTGGAAAAAAATTCAATTGGAGGGGTGCCTAGATGGCAAATGGTGCAATATTTGACCCAAATTGACCTTGCACAAGAGGCCAGAAGCACACAATTTATATCAACATATTCTTTGCATACTGGATCAAGGTAGTATCTTTGAAACAACCACCTGTGCAGAATTTGCTCTGCAGAATTTTTATGTGACATTGTCATACAAATACAGCTTGATGAAACGACTGCTCAACAATTAGCAAGCAATATGGCTGTCCCTTCTTAAAGGAGCTCTTACATTAACTCTGATACATTTTCTTATACCCTGGGATATGAAATCATTATTGGTGGTTACACTTTGAAATGTGTAGATCAGTCAAACAAGAGATGCACACTAGTGTGTTGCCTCTCATCACACACAGTAATTACACAGCAGACTACAGCCTTAAGCCCTTAACTAATGAAATCCTTGGCTTTTTTACAATGGAAAAGGCACTTGATGAGATTTCTCAGCCAACCTGAGAATAAGGGAAAACTTGGAAATCAAGTTTCCCTTTTTCATCAAGTCGATAAATTCATACCATGAAAACAACTTACAATGTGCCAGGTACTTGTCGGTACTTCGATAAGAAATTACCTTCTAGCACTCAAAAGCATTGTCTGATGGCGTTTTGTAGCCTGGGTCTTATATGGAAGAGATAATTATTCAGTACATGTCCAAACTCCACACCAAAACTCTACTCCAAACTCAAGAAATCCTTCTTTGAAGATTGGTATGACTGATTTCCTCAAGATCACAGAATGTGATGTCCAGGTGGGCAAATTGCCTCAGGTTTCTTTTTACTATTCTTTTATATGTTTTTCCTTGAAATTGTCACTGTCAGAATGTGAAAATGGCAGTCTGGTGTAAAACTGTTTCATTCTTATGGTAAGGTCAACAAAGTTGTGGTATCAACATTGTAAAGAAATACAAAAGCTAAGTCTGATCATTTTGCCCAAATGGCTTCACAGATTTCCTATTATGCACTGCAGGTGAAAAAATAGTTTTTCTTCAAAAATAACATCTTTCAAGTACAAAGCGGCATTGTGATAGGGTTTTCACTACCTTGTACAGAAAAGTATACTGCATTCTTTGAAAACATCAAATTTGGTCGACAAAATACGCTTTTAATCCCAGAAATGCTCAAATATTCACAAGAATTACGAGATTCCTGAAATCACCCTTGATATATTTTGACCTGGCTTTGGATGCATCCAAAAAGACTTTGACAGACTTTTGCATGATAGGGGGACTGACTGGAGTTCCATTCTTGAACTACAAGGATCTTAAACTTGTGATGTAAACTTGTCATGTTACTTAACAGAATATCTCCCATGAAGTTTTCTCCACTATGAATAATTGAGACAATACATTTTGAAATAAATAAGCAGCAAGTTAGACCTATTACAAACACCATTATACATGTAGTTGTCAGTGAAATGTCTCCATAAGTGATAGGCTCAAGGTAGTACCATGTTATTCCAAAATAATGGAGGTATGAGCCACTGTATGCAGCAGACACATACTACTGAAGAAAACACGACCTGTTGCCCACATGGTTTTATATTTCTGCTTCATTTTAAATGAAACCCAAAACCCTCTTTGTCAGAAGGAATAGCCTCGAGAGCAGATGATTAAAGGATAAGCAGGTGTAGATCAAAGGGGAATGGTTGTTATTATAGCAGACATTATTTTCAGTGATTACAATGCAGTTTATCTCAGCACACATTAATATATTGACCACATATTCTAGCATGTCAAAATGTGTTCCAAACCAAAGAAATTCAAGTTTTCCTTTTTTTTTTTTTTTTTTTGAGTATATCCTCATATAAAAGATGTTGATTTTTTGCAACCCCTCCTATGAAAAATCTGACAACCAGGCACCGTTAACTCAGCCTGACCCTGACAATATAACTGAAGCAAGTCTGGCTTTACATTGCAAGAAAAGGCTGAATAGCATAAAGGGAGTGTAAGTGGGTTGCACTGGAAGTATTTAGGTTTCTTTATCATGGTCCACCTTCAATAGCTTGGAAAGATCCTCTATCAAAATCTCTCTAAGGCACTAGAATCTAAGACTCTCAGCCACTCTAGGAATTGCTACCATGACTTGTTGCATCTTGAAACTATGGCAGCATGCATCAACGTCAGATGATATCACATCAACATCAAATGATACCAAGTACTTTGTCAACCATCACCAAATAATTAAGCTATGTTGACTGTCAAGGCACTTTCTTTTTCTTCTTTGGAGACCTGTTTCTGTTCTTGTGACGAAAAGTCAGGCACTATATAAAGGAACAGAACCATCGCATGATATAATTATACACTAATGAATATAATAATTACTTCCATTAGTATACAGCAATCAAACAGTTTTAGTTCTACACTTATCAAGTACCTTACACATTAACTTTTAAGCTAAGGGTTAGTTTAAGGAATATTTGCCCACTCTCAATAAAAAGTAAACAGACACTTAACAACAGTTGTCAAACGAAATTGAGGCACTACTGTTGAAATACATAGCCTTACAGGGTTTGCTGCAAACACAATTTGATGAGATTTTCAAATATTATGATGAAACCACAAGGAAATCACTTAATCATTACAAGAAGGGTTCAAGGAAAAAAGTATTCTGATATGCAAAAGACTAAGTAAATCTTATCATTCTGGTGAAATTCTTTACTGTTCCAAGGTATGGTTCCTGAGATATCAGCAAATGATACTAAATTGAGACCTAAAGTGAGCTTGAAGCAAGCAGGGACTATATCATCTCATCACATCAATGAGTGATGCTTTCTTTTACTTTGTTTTTCAATTTGTTGTATTTATCTTGGAGTTGTTAGGGAAACGAAGTTTCCCAACAGGAATCTCAAGTTTGAAAAATTCTCATGCATTCACATTCCGATATCATGAATGATGAAGCACAAAAGTGGTTGCAATGTTTAAAGAAAAGCAAAACAAACCTCATCTATGGGAGTTTATGATGTCACATGTTCTTGCTTAAAATTTACTTAGGGTTGAAAATGTGGGAACTTCATCAGCTAACATCTTGAGCATCACAAATCAGACTTCAACGCAAATTTCACCAAGAGGCTTACATTGAGCACCCTTCTAACATATCAAAACATGATTCAAGCCTATACCTTTCTTTTAAAAATTTAAATTTTCAAGTAATATTTGAAAAATTAATGGTTCACCACCTTTCTAACAATATTAACAGAATGTTTACTTCAGATTTAGAAGTTTTTAAGGCAATGACAGTGAGCAGATTAAAACACATCATTCTAAAAGTGATGTTACCTTTGCATCAAGAATAGCCATCAGTTTGGGTTTGGAGACCTTGATGTCATTTGCTTTCAGTTCTGCCTGAAACTTGTCCAAGTCAAATGGCTGACAAAATAGAATACAACATAATAAATAAAGACCTTTCATCTTGATGTATTATGTTTGGTTGTACAAGTCAAAAGAACCAAAAGATTAATGTTGGGGTGAGGGAGGGGGATTGGGATGGGGACTGGGGTAGGGATCATTTTTTTTTTCAATTTGTTTCATGTGTTTGTCACATACACTGATAACAGTAATTACAAATTATGCTACAGTTAAGTTATTTATGTACAAAGTCTTCTTGCCATTAACCCATAGAGGAGAACAACAGCTTGAAAACAGCTAGCAGTCACTTCAGCAATCTTTTAGAACTTGAAAAGGCAAATGTTTTACCACAATTTACCAACACAAACTTCATACAGGAGGCCTTTGGCTTATAAATTTCAACTTCACATTGGGTGGCTGACCAACTTAACAATTTAGATCAAATTTGATTTTACGACTAGAAAAAACCACCCTCTGTGGCTATAAAAAATAAAAGTTTTGACGGGAAAGTACAACACATCATTTTGTTGCAAATTGCAGTTGGCCTTGTCTCCCCCTTTCCCTGTTCAAAACCGTGTAGTGAATTGAGAAGGGCACCTATATGCCTTCTTCCTACAGATCTAGTCTGTGCTTCTCTAGCAGCGTTCACATTAGAATGTATGAAAACAATTTTAACCCGAATTCTTGATTTTTCATGCAAAGAAAAGCCTCGCATATTACTTTTCAACAATTTTTTTTTCTTTCATTAACATAACAGATAAACTCACCTGAAACTGTAAGCACTTTTGATAAAATTCAGTATTATTCCATATGTACTTGTGGATTGAATCTTCAGCATTTGAAGTCTGTAAAACAATATATGAAAATAAGAGCATCTCTCTGTAAAAGGTAAACCTTACTCATTAATGAAGATTTTTAAGATAGAACTTGTACTTGTTGGGGATACATCTTTAAACAATTAAGGTATACGATTAGCATTTCCTCAAAAGTAATTTGAAATGCAGCCATTGGATTGAATTCCACACAAATTAAGTGTGATAAATTCAGTACGCATTGTCGACAAAGTTAATTGACAAAACAGAAAACACATTTCTTACAAATAAAGGAGCTTATATGCTTCAAATACAGGAGAAAACCCACTTGCAAGTTTAAAGAAATAGTTGCAAAGGCTTTTTTCTCCCTTTAACAATCCACATTTAAAACTGTCTATCATTGTAACACTAGTGACACCACCTTGTCCTCCTGAGACTTACATCAACAATTACAAAGAATGCACAACATGCAAATTGTAAGTATTGTATTTTCTTAGTCATGTTTCATACTTCAACTATATTCTAGTACTGAAGCATCAGATATATAACTGCAGAATCACTTACACTCTGAGATGGTGTTACATCATCTGGATCATCATCATAAAGGATGCTTTCCCCAAAGTCATCCCTTTCATCACTTCCACTACTCTGAGAGCTACTGAAAAGCAAAATTGAGAAGCTTATGTGAATTCCCCTGAATACCTCTATACATACTTAATTCAGAATGTAAAAAATAATGTATGGTCCCTAGATTGAGTCCATAAGTTGGACAAAAACAATAGCAGACTTTAATAATTGCTAAATGCACCCATGGGATCATGGGAATTGGGAGTATAAACAATACACTTACTAGCCCGTGCTTTCGTAGTTAGGCCATTGTTTATACTCCAGTTCCCATGATCCCCTGGGTACATTACGAAACCATTTAAGTCTGCTATAGACAAAAGCTGCCATATACACCCAGACAGGATAATCCTTCCACACATCAGTACCATCTCTACATGTTTCACCATGTAGTTGGCTCAACTTGTGTATTTACCAGTATGGGTCAAACTACTGACCACAATGTGAAAGCCTCAGTCCAACACCTTCCCACTAAAAAAATCTTTACCTGATGTCTGTATCCATTTTTTCTGCTTCTACATGTATCTCTCTTTCTGGCTGTTTTTTCTTGTCACCCTTTGCTCTACCACTTTTCCCAGCACCAGACTTAGCACCTTTTTTTGACTTCAAAACCTTGCTTGGCTCTGCAAAAACAGTGTCGGTATTTGGTTTGGACAGTGATGAAGATTTTGACCCTGTTTTTGACTCCTTCGGAGGCTTCGTTGAATTTTTCTTGCTTTTAGCAGATTTCTCTGAAATATTAGCACCTTTATGCTTTCCTGGACCCTGTTCTTGTGCCTGTTTTTCTTTGATCCTTTCATCAGTAGTTTCCTCTGCAGATTCCTCTTCTTGCATAACTGCAAATAGATAGGTCACAAAGGAATACAAATACTGTACACATTGACTTGCTTCAAGTCTACACACAACACAGATTTAGTACTTCACATTATTTGTACTTTCTACTTAACACTACGTGCTTGAAAAGTAGTTTCCCAAATTGTTTGATTTGTCTCAATTTTGTGGCAGTTGATAAATAACTGATACCAGCATTTAGGGCTGTAAGTGGCTTCTAAAAACTGGTCTTTAACAAGCTGCTTGATTTCCAAACACTAAACAAATCTCTCAAACATATGGAAGTCCATGTTCTACATGCATTTACACTGTCCACATCCAGTACAGGCCTGTGTAGGGGAATTATTAAAGGTGAAATCTCCTCATCCTAGACAGTTTCAATTCTCCCGATTAAGTCAGTTCTAGCCCCACCCATAACTGTCTTTAGTTTGGACTTGTGCAAACACAAACTGACTTCATTGCTTAAGGCCATAGGCTGGTGAGCATACAAGTCCCTTGTGTGCATGCTGTGTAACACAAGCTACTCTGCATCTTTTGAATTTTGTGACTCTGATGTCATTCAAAGTGCAGTCACCAATTGAGACTTTTGTTTATTCCCAAGTAAAAGTCATACTTGTGGCCATGGGGTGACAAGTATCTGTTCTTTAAAAGAACAAATTTATGGTACCAGATGAGGAAACCTTATGTATATCAATAAATGAGGTAAATACAACACTGTATAAAACTTAAACTTAACAAAGAAAGGTTGCTATTGTGACTGGTGGGGCAATTTGTCCCACAACAGCAGACTTATTAGAGTGTAGAGTGCAAGGATTGGGATGGAAGTTTATGAAACACATTGTAATAAAACCAAAAGGAGTGAAAGAAAGGAACTGCCCATTCCTGAAAGTTTTCCTGAATGTGACTCTGAGCATCCACTAATAGCATGTAAAAGTACTTTAATTACTAAAGCACTCGACATCATATTGTACAGCGACATACCTTACTCTCTAGGCTTCTTCGTTTTTTTTGTTTTTTTTATTATTATTATTTGTTTAGTTTTGTGATCTGTGCTGCTTTAGAATAGCATGGTGGGCCCAAAAATGACACAATTAAGAATATGATTGCAGTTATATTTTTAGGGAAATTCTTTACAAACCACCTGGATTTTTTCTTCCCCTTTTTTTTTTTTGGGCTGTATCACACAAACAGTATGTCACTGTGATATTTCTTATCCCATGTGAAAAACAACACAAAATTTGCCAAACTTATTTACACATAAGTATCTGTTCCAGTAAGTTGTTTGAGAACTGCAAAATATCAACATTATTAGATCTAGGCTCCTTTTATTTTGCTGGCAAAATATAATTCACCATTCCAGTTAAAAAGTGGTGAAATAATGCTTAGTGCAAAATGGTGACCTTTTGCATTACTGTACTTTCCTAGCCCAGGAGGAGGGCTCCACAAATACGTAAGTCCACAAGCCTGGGGCTATCTCAAACCACACAGGGGCTAGTGACAGATAACCATGAAAAGCCCAATGGGCTAGTGTAAAATGGGTTGTTGTAAAAGACTATGCCTTTGGCAGCTTGTGCAATGTCCTTCAGGCTTTGTCAAATGCCCCACAGGCATGTACTTAAAGACTTCAGAAATTTCAAGCCCTGGGTAAGGATGGGGGGGTGGTGCTAACCAATACCTTTAAAAAATTTTCACCCTAAAAAAATTTGTGGAAAAAAATTACTATCAACTTAAATAGATATTGGTATATTATAGGTGTTGCCCTTTTGAAATCTTCCCAACTGGAAGCTAATCCCCCTCTCCCTCTCTTGAGCATTTTACTCTTTTTGGCTACACGTATGGGGGGAGGGGGGAATACTTATGAAGAGAAGTTTTTACTAAAACTAAAATTATGTTTGCATTGTAGCCTATTTCTCTTCTATTTATCAATACAATAATCACAAAGGCTTCAGTTAGTATGCTTAGGCTAGACAAAGTTAGTACAGGCAATGCATGAAAATTGTGTTCCAAACAGAACTCTTCAAAAGTTTTCCAGAATAAAAATACAATGTTCTTCACTTGTAGGCCCATTACACTATCCATGAAGTGTCAACAGAACTACACTTATTGTTTTCAAACGTTGCCAGTCCACTCCTCTATCAACTGCTAATAAATCATTGTGCAGGGAGAAGTAGCCTACATACTACATACATTAATACAGTTCTGTATATGCACAGAACATTGAACTGTTACTGTGTTAGGCTTTAACATATTTGTACATTATACTAGGCTACAGTATGCTGCTTGCATGAAACTGAGACATGCTATGGATGATCTTTCAGTATTTTTCATTATTAGACATACATCTAAAATATACCCTTGGCAGGAACTTTCACAGAAATGCAATCCTGTGGTTAAAACAGATGATTCTCCTGCCTTCAGTATTATGAGTCTGAGGGACATGTTGGCCAACTACTAATCCTTGCTACTTAACAAGCCCTGTTAGTTTGTTCCTATCACAAAGTGTGGTGTGCAAATATGTACATTACCTACGCAAGAAGCACTAGCAGTTTTAAGTAAGGTGTGAACAGTATGCATTGTAAGTATTATGGACCAATGATGTAAGAAACACCCATACTGCTAGAAAAATAAAGTTCTCCAAAAGTGATTGTAGCAGTTTTGTCTTTGCTTGTATGTATGTTCGTTATACGTAGTCGGCATGTAACGTGTTAATAACTTTGCCTTATTTCAGAGTAATGATAGCCTCCACAAGCACTTCAAAATATGCATGCAGCTGCCGGTGTCCTGTAATCTATCGCACATCTCTTTTTCATTATTTGTTATATTAATCACTGATATATTTTATTTTTAACTGCACGTATAAAGCCCATTTGTTTTCATTTTTACAACTTTCCAGGTCCAAATGAAGGTTTTCCTGGCCAAATTCCAGACTTTTTCCAATTTTCCCAGTAGAGTGGGAACCCTGTATTTCACATTAATAGTTTTGTAGAGAGCGATTTGTGTAAGCACATGTCAATTTTAAAGATGGGTCAATTAAGGTGTCTTTATTATACCATGCCTAACATTTCTAATTAGGTTCAATGCTTCACTTACCCTGGTGTGTGTAATGATATAGTTCTTTCAACTTAAGTCTTGCTTGTTTCCTTTTCAGCTTTTTTACACCATACCTGCTGAGTTCCTCCTGAAATAAAAATACAAATGATTATAATCATCTGCAGATGCAGGATTTATAAACCTAGGAGTATGACCTCATTTTTAACAAACACACCCTAAGTATACCAACCTATTAGTTTGTGTAGAACTTCTGTTCTTTCGTTTCAACTTGGGGGACTGCACCCCCAGTCCTCCCCTCTCCCCCCACCCTTAGAGCTTGGATACACACCTGGTAAACAATTTAGCCTAGCCTTGTGATGGATGATTGCTGAAAGTGTAATTTTTACTCCAATATACTCATCACCAAAGTACTTGATCTGCTGTTGTAAGTCACCTAACAATGAACCAGAACTTGGTCTACTGGACACAAACGATCCCTAAGTTAGTATTTCTCTTAGGCTAGGCTATGATCATAGAACTGAATGTACTTTTATCCTGCTCTACGGCTATGAGTGTGGTGAAGAAAATGCATCATTTTCTTCAAGTACCAGTTGCGCGAAATGGAACGTTCTCAAGAATTGACTCGCAGTATTATACACAGACCTGCTCATAGATGAGTGACATCCAATAACACCACGATACCTGCCTTTTGCATTCATATGATCAACTTTGATTGCCTGATGTTATTCGCTGGTTTAACAAGTCATTACAAGGCGGCTCAAAATCGGGTAGGACACAATGTTCAGTGTTTGGTGGATACTGTTGTTA
>WURT03174187.1:0-10408 GCA_009936505.3 Holothuria glaberrima | reverse complement strand
CTAGACTGAGGAATCAGAAATTCCAACTGGTATTTCAGATTTTCCGACTACCGTCGCTCTGACGAACTTTGGGGAGGGGGTGAGACACCCCCACACCCCCGTTCGCGACGGCCCTGAGAGCATCATCAACTAGGCAGAAGATGTGTAGTACGTTAATTAGACAGAAATTCTACAGATGAACGGCTAAATTTCTGCAAATAGAAACAGTTTTATAATCATACAAGCTATATTTGAATAGCCAGAGGGAACAAATGAAGTTAAATTTCATCTTTCGTGCACCTTCAATTAGATCTTAAAACTTTCTTTGATCATTTAGGACTTAATTTCGGTACTTTATGGTTTCTTAAAAACCAAGTTTAAAAATCCCGAATGTAATTTATCGCCTATACTTCCACTTCATCAGAAAAAGTTTCAAGAATAAGGTTGATGATTTACCTGAAGTAATAAACGCCCCACGTCCTTTGCTGTTATACACATTTACGCGAAATTAAAACCTTAAATGGAGGGATAGGCCTATTCCAACTGTTGACTGCTAGTGTTACATGCAAGAGGAAGCGCAACCAAACTTGTCGACGTACCCGGCGCCGCGTACCGGCTGAAGGCTGCATCCGTATATCCTTGCCTGTAAGTATCAGGTACATGGAACTTGAAAAATACAGCAATTTAAATGAGGCCGAGTTGTCTCGGAGCCCAAAATGTCTCAGGGGCCAAGATGTCGCGAAGATGTCCGGGCCAGGGGCGCAAATCATGGGGGCAAGGGTGGTAGTTGCCCCCCCAAAACCAAATGGTTGTGGCGAATTGCAATTTTCGCCACCCAAAATTTCCTTGGAGCATTTGCGTCATTGAATTGATCCTGTCGGAAAAATACTGGATGGCTGATAGCGGTTGATTATCGAAAAAGGGAGAGAAACGCCAATGTTCAGTTATTCAAAAAATTTTTTTATAACTTTTCGTTGATCGTTCACGTAACTCTAAGTGTCGGTTTAACGAGAGACCAAGGAATGGGTCTCAACCAGAGATGATGTGTGTAAAGCCCTTATTGGTCTATACTTTATTAAAAGCGTTATCATATCCGGATGTTACAATGTTATTGTTTTTTGAATTATTCTTCAAGCATTCAAGGGGAGTCAACAAGATAAGAATTTGGGGACATTTCCCTCCCCGATATCGTGTCATTCATCCCCCCAGAACAGTGATAAAAATGATAGGCATATGTTCAAGTTTACAACGGAATTCTCTGATCGACTGGTTTCAAAGGGTGTGTGGTGAGGTGTGTGTTATTCATTGTAGGCCCTATTCAGTTTTATTGTCTCGAGTAGTATGGTCAGATTAACACTGGCGTTTTGACTTGATTTACTACAGGTTGGAAAGCCACTCAAGGTTTATCTGGGAACCGTGGCTGTATGAACGTGGGTGGACATGGCAAATGTTCGCCTCTTTTCGACTAGTGCTCAGATAATTACGGGGCAGGTATGTGCTATTTATCATACCATCTCACCCTGCTCCGTGCTCCCAACACTGACATTTAGATCCCTGTTCCAACAGACTTGAGTCTGCTGTCCAGTCTTTGAGCCACTTTCCACAATGACTGAAAAGAACCCAAAATCATTTCGCAGGCAGCATCATCGTTGTTTGGTGTTGTTCTGTCACATGTCAGTTAGTAGGTAGGCCCCAAAAAGGTGTGATACTGTATTTATGGTGAATATGATACATGGTACGTGTTCATTTTGTTAAGCTACACCCACATCAGCTGGTAGACCACATTACTAGACGGGTATTCATTGACGAGCATCATTGGATGCTTTGTGTGCTCTGTTTTTTTTTTTTTTTATTTATTTATTTTTTCTTTAGTACTGATCGATACTAGTCGGTGTGGTTATCGGGAAGTCAGGAAAATATTTTTCTGAGACAATATCTCTCCCAATACAAACTTCCAGAACAAGAGATCACAAGATTAGGCGTTGTTTCGAAGGACATCAAACGACCGGACCTGGGGGTCTTCAGGGAAGAAAATTTTCTTGGTACGCTACGCGCCAATCCTGGTGGCCATGGGTGTCACCATGGGGAGGTCAGGGGTGCAAACGACCCCCTTTGAGCTTCTGTTTTACAGAAACGTTTAAAGGATGTACCGAAAATGGAAATAGGTTTCTTCTGTCATTGCAGAGTATAAATTTCTTTTGATATGCTGAATATTAAATTTCGCTGCAATTACAGATCGAGTACCCCAAATTACTGTTTTCACTCCTTACTTTCTTTAAACAGTTAAAGGTAAGGTGAAATGTTGCTACACTTTTCCATAGTATTATAATCATATATCTAATACCACCACGCACAGAAATGATAGAAAAATGTGAAGTCTTTTGATAAAATACCTTCAAAAGATTTCTTTTTTCAACGGAACAATCGTTTTATAGAAACTACCATAGAAAGATGTTTATCTCTTGAATTCTGTTTATTTTGGTGGGTAAACTGCTTAATTCATGTCAGTATATATGATATACATTAATATTAAAACGAACTTGCGCATGCTTGATATTTCAAAGCGACTTAAAATCTCAATGAAAAAAGAATGATGATATTCTTGTATATAGCTGCAGTCGACTCTTCTGAGGGTTTTTAACATTACTACACATAGAAAAACCTAAAAAGTAGGATGCCCTCTCAAGATTTCGACTCCTAGCGCGCTGAATGCATGACATATGCTTATCAGTGTTTAATATCCGCCTTCGACTAGACGGTTCGATATTTCAGCAATAAGGCGTTTTTACTCGATCGAATAGTATTATGAAGGGCTGGTTATCCCACAAAAATCTGGCATGTGGAAAGGCACTTCAGGTTTAGGAAAGGGTTGTACCGATATTTGAAGATTAACTTCCTTTTATCTCTACAAACGTGAATTGAGTCATGGGTCAATCATTATTCTAAACTTCAAACAACTTCTTCTGTTCTTCCAATTTTTTGCTCGGCGTTTTTAATTTTTACCTTTTCATTACCTATTTTAATGGAATAAATGAAAGGTACAGTATTTTCTAGGTCTTGTGGGAGAAAATTTGAAATTAAAAAACCAAGTTAATTGGTGAAATCACATTGTGCACAAACTTACTGTTCTGTTCTATAGAGCCTGATAATTTAAGCAGTTAAGAGATACTATTCATTGCAGATTTAAATGATTTTCTCAAATTTCTTTGCATTGCAGAGTTCAGTTTGCTTTTTTATGATTTGTTATCTGAGGTTAGCTATTTTTACCTCCTTAATCTTGAATATTCCATTATATTCCACGAGGTTCTGGGACACTGGCGTACTCGGGGGGGGGGCATTGGGTCCATGCCCCCCTCACTGGATGCCAATTTTTTTATTTTTCCTTTTATTTATTAGATCCTAAAAATACGTTGAATTTTAACACAAATTTTACTTCCAAAAGGTAGCATGTGGCACCAGATTGCACCTAAGGATACCTAATTTTTCAGAAATTTTCAAAAGGGAGGGGATACCCCTTCCCTTAGACCCCTCCTCCAGGTCGGCGGTCACACAACAAACTGCATGGCCTCCCCCTTGAGAGAAATCCTGCGTACGCCACTGTTCTGAGGGTTTTTATCCAGGGAAACCTTTGCCTCTGGACCCTACCAATTGGTTCCCCTTGACCGAGCCCATGGATCCCATGATAGGCCCCCAACTTTAAAAAGAAAAACGTTCTAGTGCCGTTGTCTTTTAAAGACTTAAAATGGGTTTAGGTTTTGCTCTTATATGAATAGGAAATCCTATTTTGGCATTTATCAAACTAGCAATATTGACAATAATTTCACCGCATTATAGGCATTTAAAATGTCCAACTCCTCAGAGCTTCCGAGGGCTCCCCCACCGGGGGAAGCCCCACGCCGTAGTGCTCGCTATAGTACGCGCGAGCATTACCGCCATGGCGGCAATAACTTCCTTCTTCACACAAAATACGACCCCCTTTAAAAATGTCTGGTGACGCTCTTGGTGGCGCCGCGCTTAGATAGTAAATTTGCCCCAAACAAAAACAGATTTGCGCCCCTGGTCCGGGCCGAGTTATCCCAGGGCCGATAAACCGTTCTCATGAGGTCTGTGTTTAAAACTAACATGCGCAGTGCAGTTTTCATGAGCTAGATATGCATAAGACATACATCTTTCATTCCATCCTACGAAAAAAAAAATCGCCACTCGCACTTGTACAAGAGGGTGACGGAGGCACGATAGGTTAGGAAGATTTGTACGCTTTCATATGGGAGCACTTGACCGCTTTGAGTCATGCGTATGCATGAAGCCTAAACTCTGATTGGCTTAAACACTAACCCTAATCCTAACCCTGATTGGTCCTAACCATACGTGAGTCCGTCGTAGTGACAAGATTCCCTCATGGAGCCAAGTTCTTGACCCTTCTGTAATTACACCTTTTGAAACCGCGAAATAACATTGTAAAAACAAGCAGTCGGTGGAAAGATAAAAAAGCTCCCTGCAAATAATGGACTAGTCTACAATTTATAGGCGTGACTATGTTTTTGCAGTATGCAAGTTAATTTGTAGACTAGAAGGGTAAATTAGATTATTGAAAGCCAAAAAAAACTTCTGTAGAGAATGAACATATTTCAATTATTTACTAATCCTACACTATTCTCGTTTTGCTAGAATGGGGTATGCGTATTTTTGTTTAATGTTACTAGCGTTACATTGATGGTAAGAAAGGTAAAAATATATATTGTCAGTTCCTCCAACTTTTACTGTGATGCACTCGTCGCAGCGAACAACAAGTTTTCCTTAGATAAAGTACCACGTTCGTACATGATTTTTGGTACCGGTGACTTGACCTTTTCAAAAGCCGGTGATTCATTGGTGGAATCTTGACTCTTCCCAGGGGGAGGGACGTCGTCAGTACACTTCGATGACGTCGCGGTTTAGGAGGAAATAATTCGTACACTAGGCAACGGCACCGAGCAGCATTTATGTCATAAAACTTGGTTACAGGTTACTATAGAGGAATGGTGTTATGTTTTTCCGAGAATCTAAACTGTGAAGTTGCGAGGCGCGTTAACATTTTTGAGTAAGCCTACACTGAAAAGAATCTATTCTCATTTAAAGCTTATATAGGTCAATTGTCCAGGTAGTTGGGCCCTATTTGGTATTAACTTACATTGCAAGCGTATAGTTGCAGACTCTCTAAAGGACTGGTTTGCATCCAACTGATAACTCTTCATGTTGGAAAAACAAATTTTACAATTTTTCATGCAAGTGCTAGAGAACACTGCTGTCAGGACAACATTTTTTTATGGTACTGCAATTCATATGGTTTCCAATACGAATTATTTAGGTCTCTGCATTGATAATACTCTTTCTTGGAAACATTACGTATCCGATTTATGCAATTCCTTAACGAATTTATAGGCATTTTTACCACACTGACCGTACCTTTTTTCATGAGACTGCTATTCAGGTTTATTACTCCTTTGTGTACCCCAGAATTTCTTACGGCATTGAGATTTATGGAACTGCCCCTGCCTCGACACTTCGCCCTCTTCAAGTAATGCAAAATAGGCTACTCAAGTTACTTACAAGGATACCAAGACGCTATCCGACAATCAATTGTATTTCGAGTACGACCTACTTTAAGTACTGTATCCGATATTCACAACTATTGTATTTGTGGAATCATTTTTAGGTATCCTAATGGATCACTGCCCTCCGCCTTAGCAAATGTTATTAGACCCCCGTTATCCTTCCCTGAAAACTGTATAACTCCACGAAATAATAACCTGTTTTATTCCACTCATCATAGAAGTATACATGGTAAAATGTTACTCACTAATTATTATTCTACACTTTGGCAAAAGTTACCTGATTATTTCAAGGACAAAAGGTCATTACGTTCTTTCAAAAAAATGTTTGAAAACATTTCATTATTTGCTATAACTCTTAAAGAGGGATTTGTATCACTCCAAGTATGACTTTTAGTTGGGGGCAAGTAAAAGTCTCAGTTGGTGTCTACTCTTTGATTGACATCAGAGTTACAAAATTCAAAAGATGCAGAGCAGCTCATATTACATAGGATTCAACCTGTATATCCGCATGTTTGCACGTCATATAAGAGGTACACAGAATGCTGCACATAAGCAGTTCCTCCAGAAACTATACAGCCCTTTTTGAAACCATGCACAAACATTACTACTTTGACCCAGCAAAACTGTTATATTCGATTGACTCATACCATGGGTAGGAAGGGTATCTAACCAATACTTGAGTCACTTTTGGGTCACAATATATCTTGGTCATGACAATTAAGTATAACCCAAATCTTAGTCAGACTGTTCGTAACCCATTTATGGGTCAATTTGACCCAAACTGGGGTAGGTGAGGATCTAACCAAATTATTTGGTCGGATTTGGGTCATATTTTGACCCAGTAGTTTTTGCAGTGTAGCTTTGATAATTTCTATGGTTACTAGCTTTGATAAACTTTTGGTGTTTTTTTTTTTTTCGAGTGCCCAGTATATGTTCTATTCTGTCAATATTATATGAATGTCTGTATTCTACAACCGAACATATGCGAAATAAATCTGAATCTGAATCTGAATCTCAAGATTTTCAGAGTGTAAGCAGATAAGAGAAACTTTGGCATAACAAACACTCTAGATTGCGGGAAATTACCCTCGAAAATAAACATTTTCACTATGAAGCAGTCTATCTATGGGCGCCAAATGGTGGGAAAAAACAGTTAACTGGAATCAGTGTTCATAGTGACTGACACAATCGCCGCCAATCACTCAATTGTCTATCATATTAATAAACATTACGCCATAGTGGCCGTCCCTCGGAGATCAATATTACAGAAACAGCTCAGTCATAATGTCGTGTCATGTTTTGTCCATGGAAATAGAACGTGATTGGTCCCTTACTTATGTTTAGTAATCTATGCAGCTTGATCCCCCATGTAAATTCTTTAGAACTTTCTGGAACAGGAAGTAAGGGGAAGGAGGTGATTGGTAAGCAAGGTCATGTGTTTATTTACTTAATGCTCATTGGCCTGTGTAGAAGTATTGTCGAGATTGCTTCGTGTTGTATTTGTCAAACATACTTGCCTAAGAACTTGTATCCTACAGACTCCGTGTTGTTATTGCTCTCAACATTGCACGACACGTTAAATACTTCTCTGAAGATCGTAAAATAAATTAAATCAATAGAAATCGAGATGGATTTTGTTCTCTGTCTTTCTTGAGTTTTGTCTACAACCAATTTACGCTACCAACTGACGGTATGAGGAAGAAAGACACGACACGTAACAAAAAAATAGTTGTTCGGACACACTGTGAAAAGGAAGCGATTGTAAGCTTACCTATAGCCTCACCTCGTCTGAACATCGAAGATACCGTACTCAAACCAATGATTCTGCATGTCTTCGAAACGCGCGGAAAACTGGAGGTTTGGAATAATGACGTAATCATGATGCGTTACCGTATGTTATGTTATCCTAATATTCATATGGATTGTGTTTAATTTGTAACAATACCTGTGTTAGTATGGCAAGAGAAAGGAAGAGGTCATAAGTTGTGGCGAACCACCCCTACTACCCTAGTTCACAAAGGGATTTGATGTCAAAGGGGGTTCGATTTTAAAAAACGAACCCATTGACGAACCATTCGAACCTTCCCTGCGCACGGGTGTACATGTTCTTCTCTGTGCGAGTTATTCAGTTACTAGACGTACCGGCCGCACGACAGACACAAGAGAACATTGGCTATAGGTCTAGCGGAATGAGATGAAATGCCCGACTTTTGCATAAATCCATGTATTCTACTTATTAAGTTTAAGTTACTTGAAAAGGTGGAAAGAGTTTGTACTATATTTAGCTATAAGTATAACGGAACTGAGGAAGAGTGGGCAAAGCGAGCCGAAAATTATGGTAGGCCTAGTATTGCAGAAATGACCCCCTTGAAAGGCGAATAAGCAATCCGACCATAGGTGGCGACAGAATTTCCCCTACCAGGCGCGTAGCAAGCATGTGGACAGGGTGGCTAATGTCAGGGGCCCGATGGTTCCACAAACTAGGTTATCATTATTTTTATTTTGAGGGTCATCGAGACGCCCTCCTGTTGAAATTAAATATCCTCACACATGAGCCCCCAAATGTTTTGCATCGTTGGGAGGGTGTAAAGAGAGAAGAATTTGAAGGGGTGGGAATTGTTCTCAGATTGCTCCTAAATTAGTTATTTTTTAGTTTCATCGCGGAAGTTGTCGAAAAATACGGTACAACGCTAAAATTTCGGCCATTAAATGTACTGGCAGAAAGTCAACCGAATGAAGCCGAAAGAAAAAAAAAACAGACGAACGTTACTGTATATAGAACTCGAAATATCGGTATTTTCACACCAATGAATGAATTTCGTCGAATTCCATTTTTCACTCCAGCTAGGTATCACTAAGTTGGTACCGTAGTTTGAATTTTATGAGCCCTGCCGGGTAAGACATCCTGTCAAATTACCCCTCCTTTGGGGAAAGAATGAACTTGGTGTGGCGGAAGAGCCTACACTGTAAAAAATTTCTGTAGATTTACAGAACAAAAAATAAAGAAATACATAAAGAAAACGGAAAAAGTGCTGTCAATTTGTAGCAACAAATTGACAGCACTTTCTCTGTTTCTTCTTTGTTATTTCTTTATTTTTTGTTCTGTAATTCTACAGACGTCTGTAGACATTTTTTACAGTGTGAGAGTTAAGAGTATTGTTTTCACAAAACACATGTAATTCCAACCATGAGGTTCAATTGGTCGTGAAAGACTGTCGCTACTGGACATAGTTGAAAATGGCAAAACTTGGCTATAATCTGAATGCCGTGGTCTCAGTTTTCAGACGTATTGTTTGTATAAAGAAGAAAAAAATCAATATTTGTGTTCTTTATGAATTATCCTAATCATAAAATTGTAGTCCTAATCGTTATAAACTTTCCCGGGGAAGCTCAAATGCCTTTTATAAAGAAACAAGACAGAAAATTTTCGCACGCTCCCCGCGCAGTTAGACGTTAGATGCACGGGTTAATGGTGCTATTGGCTCGCAACCATGCATAGGGACGCATAATCTCCTTAGGTGACCTACCGAAGGAAAAAACAGTAAAGAAAACAGTAATTCTAACAGCCTGTGATGTCGTTTCATACTCATGCAAATGGTGCCTGGAAAGTGCTAAATTCTGCTGATCTGGGAGGTGTTTCCATCCATTTTTTTTAAGCGCTCCACGTCAACCATCGGTGGTGCTCTGCTTACTTACTGTTCTCCATTGCTTAACGAAGTCACAGTGGTGTCTCTCTTTACCCAAACCCTAGATCCGCGCCTGAATTCGTATGCCGATTGGTCCGAGAGTTTACCCCCCCCCCCATCACACTTTATTTTTCATCACCTTACTCAATATGACATCTGAGCAAGGTCGGAAAAATTCGGGAACTTTTTTCTGAAATGACATAGTCCCAAACGCCTTATGGCTAGGTCCAGCTTAGTTTCAGTTATTTTTGTTACTTTCATTGCGGTTCTATAATACAAAGTAATTAATTCCAACAGCTAAAATGTACCAAATTGCAAGTTGTTAGTTTTTTTTCTGAAAAAAATTAAAACTTTACCCTCAAAGCCTTTATCCTGCATCAGTAGTTCTTGACAATCTAGAATCTCCCCTCTTCTCAGGCAAATCCTGGATTCGCCGCTGCGATGTTACATCTGGCTTTAAGCCTAAAACTGTTGAACATTTATGGTCTGTATAAAAGCGCCCAGCCCCTGTAAAGGTAGGTTTACCTGTTTACGCATACAGCTGAATGTATCATATCACTTCTAAACTCTGCTCTATGTTTTTTTTCTAACATGTTTCATTTTTGTCGATGGTCTGGGACAAGTCCCTCTCAACTTTTTTTTATTAGTGTGAAAAATAAGGTAGTGCCTATTTTGAAGGCTATAGACTATGTGATACTTTCACAAAGTCAATAAATTATTTAATTTGTAGTTTTTACGTGGACATTGTCAAGAGCATCGACACTTAAAGTGCCAGGAAAGTACTTTTGTATTGGAGGTTGCACCTTGGAAAGTTTGACCGGAGAAGTCTTAAATTAACAGCGAGCGCCGCAAAGCCGGAGGCTGCGGACTGAGAGTCCTCCCCAAGAAAGTTTTCTTACATTTGACGGCTTTTGCGGCTATTCTGGACCATTTCTTGAGAAAATCTTACCTCCCCTGTGTGAAATTGGAAATGCTTATGAAATGCAGCAACTGTTAGTCAATTTGTTGACCATGGTGGTAGTTGGCGAGGAAAGTGAACAGTGAGAGGTGTAGCGAGGTCTTGGAAATTGTAATTTTCTCTACAATCTTGGGCAAAACTGTTGGGACACTTTGTCATAATATTCTTGAATCTCAGTTCCCAGGTTTGCA
>WURT03174176.1:0-10408 GCA_009936505.3 Holothuria glaberrima | reverse complement strand
CACATTTCGATACAGTGACTGTGTGGGAAGTTGTAGTGAACATGTGCGATCACTGCATTTTGCAAATAAAATTTTGCGATCGGATTTTTAAAGTTCCTTGCTTGCGCAATTCACTGCCCTGCTAAAATCAATGTCCTCAAAAGATTTGGTTGTCCCGACGGACAACCTTGTACACCTGTTTTTGCAATATCTGTTAGTCCTGCAGAATTTCTGGTTGTCCCGGGCGACAGGACTACCGTAAAAATCGAACACTGATAATGTAGGCAACATATGTCACCGTGAGGGCGCTTTACAAACAAAAAAGTCAATCCACTATATCTAAAACAAAAGAATGCCTTCCATTCGTGTTTTTGGCCTCAACTTTTGGTAATGGTGGCGCTCGACTAGAACAGGTCATTTCTAGTAAGGAGACATTCTGTAGGGTGCACCTGCAGAGCTTAAATGCTTCAAAAATGAAAGCCCACCCTCTAAAGAATTCAGCATGATAAGGGTTAAGGCACTAAAACATTATGGAAGTCCACTTATTTTGAAATAAACAGTCATGAACTTTAACTTAAAGGGAAATATTGCGTTTGTTTTACAGAACATTTCCATATTTTTAAAACCATTATTAATTGATACAGAATGATAAACAATTCAAAACTAGGCAGTACTGTAGCATTCTTTTTGAGAAATAAGGCTTTCACAGGAAGAAATTTGGGTATTTGTTGCATAAAAGTAAATTTTCCTCCCGAACTTTCAAAAATTCAAATGATGCAACGTCCATTACTCTGGCAATGCATAATATTTTTTAGGACATAAAGCTATTGCTAAAGGTTATTGGTGAGACTGAACAGTTTAAATGTGATTTAAGCAAGTTTCTTTGTATACCATGTTGGTGCATTTTATTTCCCTTTAAAAAGGTCCTTTTCAAGACTATGAAGGACTTGTACATGGATGGTACACAGGAACTTTTCGTAGATATATGTCTGTTAGGAAATTAAAAATGGGCATTCATTTTGTATCATAAGTGTGGCACCTTTTAATGACATTTATAAAACAGTATGCCAATGGTTTTGTTTCCATAGCTCAGCCAAGGTAGCTATCCTGCCCACCCCATGGGTTTCTACCCCTTAAAATTTTCTTACAAAATATAGTTTGGATTGTCTAATTTTAAATATTTTGGAGTTTAAAGCTTTGACAAAGACAGCTTGCAGATAAAGCTTCCATAGATGAATACAAGGAAATATGGAAGTGCACCCATCTCCTTACACCCCTCCCCAGGATCATTTAGCCCCAATAACCCCCTTTAAAAACCCTAGTGTGCTCTCCAGTTCATCTTTGTGCAAAGTGGTCTAGTTGAATAAAATGCCAAGCCACCCACAAATTTAGGTCAACTATGAAAAGTGCATTTAAGTTACATCAAACAGCATGAAAACGGGCCTCGACAAAGCCAACCCATCTTTACACTGGGACATTTTGAGCTAGTAAACAAAACAATTGTAAATTCTCAAGCCACCACATAAAGTAACAATGCTTCATACACTTCTGCTGTACAGGATCGTAATCAAATACTACCAAAAGATGCATCCTATGCTCCATGAAGTCTTGAATATTTCAGTATTTATATCAATTATTACATTTTGTTCACTAACAGCAGTACAAGCAGTTTGCAGAACACTGCAATGTCTGATGCTGAAGTTTTAACTCCCTTGTACTGTACTGTAAGTAAGGAATAATACACCATGGTATCTATTACAGGTTCTTAAGTCCATAACAGTATTTTAAATGTACTCTAGATTCTACAGTCTCAAATATATGACAAAGACACCAAAAGGAAGCTTGTATTTCTTTGTTTATAATACATGATTTTAAATAGTGTAATCTTTGTGCTCTTTGCAACATGGGATTATCTATAAAGGAGTGCTGGGCTTCTGGCATGGAGAGGATATTTTGAGCATTGCTAGGGAAGGACTTTTCCAAGACTACCTAGACAACAGTAAAGTTCACTCTTTTGGAGTAGATGAAAAAAAATGGAGATTCTTGTCTAAGACCACCCAGATACCAATGGCTGAAAAAAATCCCTTTCACACAAGGCATGACAACATGCAATATGACACGATATAACGTGATAAAAATGTCACTGGGCCTTTCACACTCCAAGCAACATTTTTGTATCGCTCTGCAATATTTTTCATGGCGGAGAATAACCTGAACCCTGAGTTACATATAGTGATATGTATACACTCGACATCACATCATCATCTTTGCATGAGGCTTTACAAAATTGTGTAAATGTGCAATTTAGTTTGCATGTGTCCCATAGAAGAGCAAAGAGGAAGAGAAAAAAAAAAACATTGTGGGTACTCCTATCTTGGAAGATAGAAGAAATCTCAGCGAATGCCATCAGCTGATAAAAGAACTTTGTTTGGATCGAGGGAAGTCAAAGAATACCTTCTACTGGGCACCATCCAGTTTGAGACTTTTCCAGCACCACACTGTTAATCAGATACATGATTCAAGATAGTAGTAACACCACCAGAAAGACTAAGGATAGGTTGAAGTAAGTTTTTTCTTTGAAAGTCATAGATCAAAATTATAAAAGTGACCGACCCTACATATGGTAACTGTCATTTTGTAAAATCCATCCATTAAATACTGTAACTCAAAGTTTGCAAAATTTTGGTAGACAGAAAGTAATACATATGCTTCTCTTCCTAAAATCTGAACATCCAAGGCTGCGGGATGAAAAGAAATATGCTTTAATGTATTCATTTTGCAATGGTGGCATTATTCTAAACATTGCAGGATCATTTAAAAATATAATTTGTTATGATGATATGATATTACAAGGTAATCAAACAATACACTACATTGACTGCATTTTCCTTTTATATTCATTTACAGAAAAACTAACATGAGTTAATTCCATCACTATATATAGTTTGTACCTTTTTAATGCCAAGTAGTTTTGTGTATCTCCCTACTCCCCAAGGTCTACCTCTCCCTCTTGGAAACCCTTTCTGTGTTTATGAAGGTCAATATGAAATACCCATGACAGGACATCCTTACTGGTCTACATTAACAATGCAGTTGGATTTTTCCAAACTGATTTAGAGAAGACCTCACCCAATTTAGCTCATTCGTTACTCCATGCACTTTTTCTATTTCCTTCCAGGAAAGATGTATTGCTGATTATGTTGGATACACCACACACTTCTATGCCAAACTTGGGAGTTTAAACGAATCAAGAGATATTCCGGCCAATACCTGTTTATAGCCTTACATGATTCCACCAGCACTGATTTCTATCGTTTTTATGTGACCATATGCAGGACAACTACTGGTCACAGAAAATACAGTTCAGCGACAGGCAGGTGAAAGTTGAACTTTTCAACTCATCTTTAACGCTTTGTATCGCATTGGGTCCTATCCAGCTGTGTTGTATTGTGCCTAGTATGGAAAGGTCTGAGTAATATCACTATTTTCAACTTTTTTTAATCCCATCACGTCACATCGCATCACACCTACATGTAGTATAAAAGGGGCTTAAGACTACTTCTGCACTGCTGAGTTTTAAAAAGAGGAGGTTGCAGATTTATTTTTCAAGTGATGGTAAAGGTTTAACAATTGAAATTTTCTGGCCATGTTCCTGGCATGTCAGTATTTCACTTTTATAATAAATTGTCATGAGAAGGAGCCAAACAGTACTAAACACGGGATTTTACTTGAATTTTTCTTCATCTGAGTTCGGGGAAAGGAATGTACTTCATCAGCAGATTTACATGAGGTCGGGGTAGGGGTGGTAGTTTTCTGGCTGGTCAGTGTTTTTATCTATATTGAATGGTATTTAATTGTAATGGAAAGAAGCCATAGGGACTTTTGCATCTTGTTTTTGTTGATGCGGGGGGAAGGTGGAGTGAAGGGAAAGGCGGATGTAACATATTTCACGGTATACCAAACAGTTAACCACAAAGTTTTCTATTTTTCACGAAAATAAATATTAAATGACCATTGAAACTACAATATGGTTAAAGTTGAAATTCTGTGGAATCGTTTCAGTGGAATTGTATACAGAGGGATTTTTTGTGGATTTGGACGGTTGACCATCGACATACATTGAAATAGTGTGTAGGTCAACGGTAAACCGTGGCGCTATTTTGATACGGTGAAAACTAGTAAATTAGTGACAATGAGGTCTACGTTCAACTAATAAATTTTGCAAAATTAAGCAAACATGCAGGGCTTTCTCGCTGTTTGGTCTCCCGAATGTTTAGTGCAATTTTTACCAGTAACTATTTGAGTATTATTGCCCCCCCCCCTTCCCACCCGAAAAAAAAATATTTCACCTCCTGCAAGCTACCTCGCCTATTTCAGTACAAAACACTTGCTTATATTTTCCCGCCCCCCCCCCCTAAATAAGTATTTCACCTCTTGGCCGCTATCTCGCCGCCTTCAGTACCTTGTCTGACTACAGGACACCGTAAAATTCATATGTAAACCATGCATACCTGAGTTATTCTGTTCACTGTTCTGTCATTACATGACAGCCGAGGACACAAGTCTGTATAATGTTAAAAAGAATTTCACCTCTTGCCCTTGCCGTTTTTAAAAACCGCATTAATTGTTTTGGTATTTGACTTCTGACAACATGCCCACATGGGGCCCGTATGGGCAAACATCTCGGTCCCCGATGAGCCCATGTGGACACCACATAGGATGATCTTTCCTCGTGGGCTCTATGAAAATTAGGCCACGGTGCCCATGTGGGTCCAACATAGGAGAACATACCCATTGAAAATGTACCAAAGGTTCATTTGGGCCCCTAGGCCAAATCTTCATGAAGCCCATACCCATGTAGAGTATATCATGCACACATATATCACATGTGGGCCCATATGGGCACATTGACAGGGGCAAGGGCTTCTTTTCAATGTGAATACTAGACTTTTATTCATAGACATATTTTGTTCAAAATAGACCAATTTTTCACGAATTATCATGCATTGACTTTAGCCGTGAAATAATCCCTATACCTTTGTACAGGCGTCAGACAATCCTCGACAAAAATGATGGGACAAAACAAGTAAAACAAGCAAGAGTGAGATCACTATCCCCCTATCTCCATCCCCGTTCCCCTGTTCGATGTTGCGGTAGCCCAACGTGTTCTGAGATTTCAACATTGATACAGGGGGTGGGGTCTGTCCTATGTACTTTTGTCGAGGATTGTAGCCATTCACTGCTAGTGTTTTTCATTTAGCACAATATTCATTTCTTATTTTTGCCTTGTGCAATTTTTCCTTGTTTTGTCCTTGAACACCCCAATGGAAATAAAGCTTTTCTCAGGCTTGGGGGCTATCCCTAATATTCTGTTTAGTAAGTCTATTACATCTCATCAGTTGCTTGTTTGTCTCTTACGTGTCTTTCATATTTCCCTGTCTTTATTGTATTTACATGGTACCAAATAATCAATCAACTACAAGTACCTTAAGAAACTGAAGCGACACTTTGTGTTAGTGCCCAGCCTATTATTTGCTGGGCAGTATTATTTCCTCAAATACTGGTTATCAGATCATTTGGCTGAAACTTGGATTGAAATATCAATAGTAGAAAATTGCAGATTTGTACTATCTGTGTAACCCTAATTTAACACATTTTAAAGATCCTGGGCAGAAGAGCTCTTAGTCCAGGATCCCAACATTATTCAAAGGAATGTATGTCACACTGTACTGATCAATCTCAAATTATGCTTATCAGCACATTCTGATACATCCTTGTCATCAAAGGCATCTATCTTTCAGAAACTGATGGGTGGAGTATCATTTCAACATTCTTCCCTTTGGATTTGCAACGATGATAAGGTGATCACCTAGGATACATAAGCTACCACCAGCCTTTCTGCAGAGCAAAGACATCATAGTGGAATAGGTACTTATACAACAGGCTCCTACATAAGTCACAACTATTATTGGCTATGGATAGGCAACTCCAAAAATGTTGGAGTCGCCTGATCTAAATGTACAATCATCCACTTCTGCTCACTCTAAGTTTTGGGTGGTGATATTTGTACTTCATTCATAGTTAGGCCTTGTAGCCTAATACCATCGTTCACAGAAGTGCAGGTGCAACCCTGCAACATACCTGACTAATATATTTCATGGAAGATGACCAGTTCTATTCCACACACCAGCAGGAAAATTTTTCATAGACAACAAAACACTCCCACAAATTGGCAGAACAAAACCTTCTATTAAAAGAACTAAACTGAATAACCAGTTTATGTCATAAGCATGTAAGAATAATTCTTACAAGCAAAAACTAGTTTTAAAATGGACAGAATGCTAAAATACAAAAATTTAGATACCTGTAACATGTGAAACATAATGAACAAGCTGATCACCTAAGTTGGAGTATGTTTAAGTCTTTAAAAGACTGTACATAAATTAACCATTTAGGATAAAAGTATTTTAGAATTTGTCCTTTTTTTCTCCATTGTTTCAATGGTGGTTACTAAAACACTAACCAAAGCACCCACTACCACCCTCTCAAGATACATGTACAACCCTCACCAGTGTCAACTCCTTTCTAGAGGTTCATAAACTAAAAGAGTACCGAGCAATGAAGTGAGGGATAATTCACATTTGCTGGTAGACTGTACAACATAAATGGTAAACAGACCAGCTGGTGCATAAAATCGATGATCTTCAGTGACTAGAGAGTGGAGGAATATAAAGATTCCTTCAACTAATGTATACATTACATTGCTTAGGTATAGCTGTGTGCTGCGTGTTTTCTCTATCCCTATATGGGATTATACTGGTAACAGCCGATTAAAGGATATATATAGTCACTCCATGAAGTTGTCAAGCTGGACACAAATTGATCAATTGCTTGTCTCCATATTATGATTAAACATCTGAAGCATCTACAGAGGTTTTTTGATTTTCAAAAAGGCAGACTTTTTAAAAGGCCCAATTGATACAATGTTAAATGAATTTGAGGCATTTGTAGCTCTGGTGAAGCTTCATGCCAACTGCTACATGTCCATATGATTTCAGAGCTAATGGAGTTGCAAGACAAGTAGATTTGTGGAAGAAATTCAATTAAAATGGTGTCATTTTGTCCAATTGTACAAACTCCTCCTGAAGATACCACCAACAGCAGTGTATAAAGATAAAGCAATGCTTTTGTTGCTGTTGTATGCACAGTCCCTACTGACAACAACTGAGCATACAAAATTTATCAGCTTACTTTTCCACAGGAAATCTTCTAATACAACTTAACACAGAGTTATTAATACTGTACCTGATGAGGTGGTAAGGGCAGGACATCAGACTAATAAATTTGATGACTTCAGCCCTAAAAATCAATCCTAGACCGAGGAATAGCCGTGGTCTCCCTATCCTGTCTGTCTCTCCAATTGTTTGCACTGTTGAACAAACAGACAAAATCAATATGAGAAATAAACATCATTTGCAATGGAAGATAAACCACTTACATGGAACTGTGAAGAGTGTAAAGGGACCGAGCTTGGCAGGATGAATTGACATTAATTATACCTATATTAAAAATAAATCTGACATTTAAAAGCAGAGAATGTTAAATCAACTTGCAATGATTATGGCTAATATTCCAGTCATATATACTTATAATTCTGCTGTGATGTAGGACTCATCAAGGGACTAGGAAATATATCCCAAATTTTACTGAAAATGGAGTTGTGGATAATTGAAAGATCTTATTAATAGCCTGCATGAATTTAAACAGTTTGTTGGCTTGCACTGAAGGATGTGTATTGGCTTTGTAGTTTTACATAAAGCTGTTGGCCAAGTGGATAAAGATATAACCATCACTTTCTTTAGAGGTGTCCTTCTACCACAGTATATATAATGGAGAATGGGAATGCCTCAATGCAGTAGTGATTCACGTATGCTTTTAAACACTAATACTTAAACTATGTACTTTGATAGTACTTTAAATTCTGATACAACAAACTTGAATACAATGACACAAATTCTTGCTTGTACCTTGTAGTAACTGCTGCAAGAGAACTAATTTCATGCCCTCTTCATGTAACACATACCAATGAGAATTCCTCTACACACTATAGTAATGAACTATAATAAACACCAACAGTAAAATAACTTCCTGCAAAATGTCAACAAAGTTTGCTAGGGGATTCCCCTTCCATGAAAGCACTGTGTAATCACAAAACAAGTTTCAACAGGGTCTGCAAACCAACTACAGTACAGCTCTGGAAACACAGCAGCTAAACAAACAGACATATTCTTCACCTTGACAGTCACATGGATAAAGTAGAGCTGCACTAGCTTACAGTATATATGTTGGTAAAAACTGTTTTGTTACACATACATGCAGGATACCAGAATGGTAGCAAGTAATGGTAGCATGGGTGCAAAAAGTTGGAGAGCTAGGAAGTTTCCTCCCAGAAAATTTGGGTATTTGGAGGGAAATATATATAGGCTAGGCAAATTCCCTGTTTTTTTTTCTTCAAAAAATATGGAAGGAACTGTAGCAAATTTGGCTTCCTTCCCAGGAAAGAAACATTTTGTTCCAGTCTGGTAAGACCAAAGAACCAACACGGAAGAAAACTGATTTTGAATTGATTCCAAAGAAGATTCACATGAAAAAGTTAATTTACATGCAGCATTTATTTTCAAAAATTTGTTACAAATTTCACTTCAGTTACAATGAACCCATACTGCTAAATTGTTAATTATTTTATGCAGTAGCTCAATGATAATACTGCACACTAGGCTTGAGTACTGGACATTCACCTGAGATACTGTAAGTTTTGTTTGATAAATAGATACTAGTAAACTTAGAAACAAGTACTGATTTGCTAAATAGACCTTAAAATGCATTCACTTCACATGACATCATTTTGGCATCAAAACAGTGCAACATGCTGCACGCATGACATAGATTTTGCACGTGCTAATAGAAGACTGTGTATCTGACCAATACAAGAATCAGCTGTCTGCATTTGTTGGGAAATAAGGGCTTGCCTCCATGGGGGGGGGGGTACACTTACAGTTGTGTGACTTTACAACAAAAAAGCCTATACCATTATAGCTTTGCCAAAGGGCTCAGAAGGTTCAGTTTAATATAAAGCTGTTAAATTTTATCTAACTATCTGGATGAGATAATTCACTTTTAAGTTGTCCCAAGTTGTCCCAAGCAAAGAGCTTTTTGTGGATCAGGCAAAAATGTTTCTGAAGGGTTTTTCTAACCCCAATGCCAAAATGGTTTGGAGATCAAATTGTTCAACAAACAGATGAAATCATCATATTACACAAAATCAACAATGAATGTTTCCACACTTGATTTTATTGTACTACACTATTTGTACTTCAACTGTTTCCTAAATTTTAACACCTGATATTCTTCATTTTCATGCAAACTGCTATATCTCAGCTGTTATCTCCACTGAAGGTCACTTTTGCAATAATTTCTCCTTGAAATCTCTGCTATTTTCCTTTGAATTATTAAATTTTGTCACAACTACACTTTTTCTTAAAAGAATAATACACAGCTGTTATATAAATATCATATACCTGAGGTAATTGCGCCACCATGCTGCTAGTATTAAGGTTTTATGCAGTCTATCAATTGTATGATGCACCTTTCTGATGCATCTTTGCAGGACATCAACTTTTCTTGAAATCTTTATTCTTTGAACATGTTTGTCCAACAGTGGACCTCTTGACACACTCAACAGCAAAAGTGTGTGTGGGTACTGACACACCTTGATGCTCATCTGTATTAGTTTTGTTATCAACCAAAGCTGAACTTCTACACGTGTGCCCATATCACAAGGTCCAGTGGTCCAGTGGACAGATGCTGCAGTGATGCATCATCTTTCAAAGCTTGCAGGGTGTGTCATGAGTATTTACTGAAGCATTAGTTGGTGTGGTGGCCTATTGTTTGGAGGCTGGACTTGTGATCCAAGGATTGATTGCGGGTTCGACTGAGCCTGGGTCGTTACGTTGTGTCCTTGAGCAAGATGCTTCATCTTAATTACCTCTCCCCACACAGGGGTAAAATGGGCACTTGTGAGACCTGTAAGTCATCATCAGGCACGCCATTAGGGCTGCTGCCCTCCTGGAGATTGTTTCCAGGATGATTTATCATTAAGCAGGGGTAATATTGTGCAGCATCTTTGATAAGAATTGCCTAAATATTGGTATGTTAAAAATGGAAATTTATACTATTATTATTAATTTGTATTAGCAATACTCTCATACACAAGCAGCTGAACACATCACTTAAAAGTTTAATGGGAACTTCACACTGTAAGGCACAAAACCTACCATCACTGTATTAGTTATTATATGGGTGATTCCATAAATAGGGGAGTCAGTAGATTTGGTGTCCCACTTTACATTGTGATAAATTTCACCTTCAA
>WURT03174166.1:0-10408 GCA_009936505.3 Holothuria glaberrima | reverse complement strand
ATAAGTCAGTGAGGTCATTTAAAGTCATGTGATGCTTGTACTAATAAACACTTAAGTCAAGGGACCCTGGTTGCAGGATTGAGCTTCAGCACCATTGGTGCTCTAGTTTACAAGTTAAAACAAATTATGTCTCCTTAATTAGGCCATCCTTTTTGTTTTTGAAAAATTGATTGTGTATTTTAATTGTGACAAATAAATTTCTAGTAATGTGACCAAGAATAAAAGCTCTCAGCATTGGCATAATTTATTTTCAAGTATGAAGCCAGATTTATTTCAATACAAGTCTATTTTCATTCTCCACAAGCCTTATCATTTAATAGCCATGCTTCTTGATCATTTTTTTTTATTCTCTTTTGCAAAACTGCTCTAGATTAGGTTTCTCTCTTGAGTGGCTTAGTTTTGAGGACTATGATACATTACAGAATGGTAACATTGCATAAAGTAGTTCTGTGCTAAATTGTATGCTTTTAGTAAGTGCATTTATGCTGAACTTCACCCTAGATATACTGCTTTTAATACTGTATATGTGTGTTTGTCACAAATGTGCTCTAATTTTTACCTTTGCAGGCATTTAACTAGGTTAGCCATTTCGAGTTGAAGAGTAACTTGTCTTCCTTTGTTTGTACTGTATGGAAATGATCTTTTAATATCTACGATAACTTTCTGCAAATTCACAGTACAGTAGGTTTTGTCTAGCTTTTTTCACATTTGGATATCGTCATTTGTCAAGAAAAAGTAGATTGGAAATGTTACCAATTTAGGAAGCCTGTCCCAGGTGGTAAAAAAGTGTAGCCATCAGGCTTAGATTGTTTTGTCATTTTAAAGGTTAAATCTTTGTTTTTGCACATTTCAAAAGAAGTAGTGACGTAAAACGAAGATGCAGTTTGTCCTCATACTGTGTTCCATGTGGCGCAGTGCATCGTCTTGGCAACAGATACACAGTTGTCTGAAATGGAAATTTTGAAGCTTTGGATGGCAGCATGCTGGTTTTTATGCTGTGGATGCCCAAAAGCTAAATTGATATTGGTAAAACCTGAATACCCCTGTGTATGTTCCAAAACCATTTTTAGCCAAGAGCTGTTTTAGAGCAAGAGGTGTGAAGCTTATATAACCTAATGAGTTTTTAAGAAAAATTATATCTTGCATGTTTGTTATGTAGTGGTCTTGCTTGACTACAGATTGATGACAAGGTATTGTACGGAACTGAGCGATAAGTAATTTTGCAGATTTGTAATTTTTAGGGGGGGGGGGGTAAATGCAGTTAGTTGTAAGTAGTTATTAAGAAGAAGAGACATTTATAATTGTTTCTTGAATGTGAAGTAGTAGGGATAACATAATCCATCTTCATACACATTGCAAATTTGTGATGCTGTACAAACTAGGCTTTTACTAAAAAGCAAAATGAACTTCTGTTTTATGTAGAAAAACTTAGCAAGACCTTCACATGGTAATTGGTACAGATTGCAATCCTAAATTCACACTTTAAATGTTGGTGAGTCTATTAGCTGGTATAAAGGCTGTCAGTGACTATTTCCTGTAGTAGTTCCAACGATTCCAGCTTGGGTACTAATGTACTATTATTATATAGTCTGCTGTAGACAAAGTACTGTACACCCAGCATCATTTGATTGGATTTTACAGTATCTCATCCATACATGGTTGTTAAAGACCTTGGAAATGCTGACTTCAACTCATTTACTAGATTTACGGCTCTTAATTAGCTTCTGCGGATGAATCTTCTTATAATAAAGTACATATAAACTGCTAGTAAATGGATGCTTCTTAATAGTAGCATTATCCTGTATGCATGTCTGAAGGTAGTGAAACTCAGAGACTGACTCTCATAGTTTAATTTTGGAGCAACTCTCGATGGAACAGTTTGTCAAAAGATGAATCTGAGCCCAAAATTTGTAACATCTGCATGTTGAGAGGAGCCCATTATACTGTAAATAGCTTGGAGGCATGGTTTTGTCTCATGCACCTTAAAGGGAAATATTGTGTTTCTCCGACTTTTTATTGAATCTATCCTGTTTTACATACAATCAGGTCCCTTTCGATGAAAGAGGGGTGACTGGGAAAAAACTCCTGGCTGTTGTGCACTAATTAACAAGTAATTAACCTTTTTGTAACAACTGACAAATTTGTTCACCCAAACAATTATGCTTGCAAAACCACACCTTCTTCACCCCTAATTTGAAATCCACCAATCAAATCAATTTATCATGATACGTCAGACAATAACAAATGTCTTCTACAGCATGTGTGAAATGTTCGTAAAATACAAACGAACTACTGGAGAATCGTTACTACACTGTCTGTATTGAACTAACTACAGCTGGTATACTAAGGGGGTCTTATAACTTCCCCGCTATTTTACAAACGAAGTTATAGTTACTGTAATTCAAATTGTAGCCCTTGGGCCTTAGCAGGTTGCTTCGCTTTCAAAACAGCAGGATGTGATAGAGATTATTGGTACTTCAGCAACTGCTACTGTACGTCGGTTTAGCCCCTGCTAGGAAACGAAAAGTTTAGGAACCTGTGATGCCACTTGTCAAAAAATTATGTACAAATATTCCACAAAGTACCAAAAATCATGTACAAATATTCCTCAACGTACCAAAACTTATGTACTGCAAATATTCCCCGAAGTACCACGAACGTTCATTACTGTTCTGTAATGATAATGCACACAGTGTGGGTAGGGAACAGCATGGTGAATAGGGAGATGGCACTGAATCTCTCTGGGTGGGCTGTAATATCCCACAGTACAGCACAGACGGTACGGAAACTGTTGTGTTAGTTTGTTGTGAGCATGAAGGAAAGGCAGACAGGGTCGTGAGATATGTGCTTTGGGTAAGCGAGGTCAACACGCATTGCGTAATGAGTGTATGACCCGGCATAATGCTCTTCCTAAATGAATATGCAGTGGTACGAACGTTGCATGTGGGCGAGGCTTATTGTTCGATAATGAGACAGTTCAATGGGGAAATTGTTGCTTCTTTTTGTCCATATTTCGTGAGATTTGTGTTGATCTGCTGCAATTTATTTGTGATTCATGTTTGGAAAGGGGAAAAGACCACAATGGAATTACATTGGTGTCACTTTATGATATTTTTTCCAATGCAATATTTCCCTTTAATGTTCATGGTGTATGTGGTATTAATATGCACCCAGTTTGTACTGTACCAGCAGTTTGAGAACTGTTGGCCAGACTGACTAAAAAAAATATAATTATAGCTTTGGCTTTGTGTAGAATAAGGACCAGCAACATTGGAAGAAACAGATGACCATGTGGGCATAGAACACTTCTTGGGAATGGAGGGAATGCCACTATTTTTGCTTAAGAAGAGCCATCATTAGCTGAAAATCCTGATTTTTTCACCCAAATTTGCCAAAGAAATGGGTAATTTTATTGTTACCACCTCCTATTTACACTTTTGGGAACTTCCCAATTTGGCGTGCTGCAGCCCTCCAGACCTCCTGGCATAATTTACACATTTGACAGTTTGTGCCCTTCAGAAAACTATTATTAAACTTGACTGATGTAAGCTCTTTGTTTCATACAAAGAAGTTGCAAGAATTATGAGAGAGAAAGTAGGACATTGTAAATTATTTGCATGAATGATGCTCCCTGCAGATGTTTCAGTGACAAGGAGTTTGAAGTGAAACATTAATCTTCAGTAAGTTTGTCATATTCATGAGAAGTTAATAGGTATTCCATGGAAGTGTGGAATTTATATAAAAGGTCAGATGTACTGTTTGAAGTTCTATCCTTTGGGTTGTATATACATCCTTTCTCCAGTTGTCCAGATTTTGACTTTGACCATACTGTATAAGTTGCTTTTATTCACTTCAGTGGGATCATAAACTTGTTTGTTAAGAGATTTCTTTTTTTTAGTGGGGGGGGGGGGGGAAGTGGGTTCTCAATTGAAATTAGGTCAAAAGTAATGGTAGAACCTTCATTTGAGATGGACTTGAATTAAAATGGGAATGTTATAGTATCCTCCAGGAAAATGTGTTTTTAAGTAGTGTTTATGTCACTCTTGATTAGTGAAGGGTAGACTGTGGGAGGTTGTATTGCTCTAACCTTATATAGTGCCATTTTTGGACTTGTCATTCAGAGTTATATCTCTCTTGTGTCTTTTGTTTTATAATGTGGATCCCTGCTTTGTGGAGGCACTATGCGTCAATCATCTGTTACTGATCTGCATAGCTCCCCGTTTTATTTTGCCCAGTATTTCTGTTTCCACATTTTTAGTTAAAGGTCATTTTGACTTATTTTTGCATGTTGGATGCAAATTGGATTTGATAGTACTATTGAGTGTAAAAGTAGGGGGTGGAAGGTGGGAGTGTGGGGGAGAGAGGGTGACATTTGAAACCTGTTAGATTTAGCATACATTAAAAGGTGAAGTAGCAACCCAAGGGTTATCTACAACAAGTGAAAACTTTGCAACTTAAGATTCTTATCAAATTGCACTTTGTCTCATTTGTTGAAGAGATGTGAAACAGTTTTCACCCGGGGTGGGCAACCTGTGGGCCAAATGCAGTCTGCGTCCTCCTCCTGTGTGGCCCCCAAAACAATTTCGATATGCCCCCATTTTCAGCCCTTGTATGTCTTGCCATTTAACTGCAACTTGATGTAAGTGCAGGATATCATGAAAACGAAGAAAGGATGACTCCCTTCAAGGTTAAGTGGAAGTTCTCAATCTGAATTTACATTTCTGTCGACAAAATAGAGATGTAACCACATGGGGCAAGTTTCGTCAACAATTCGTAGGCATGCTACAATATTATTCGAGCGCATGTGGGTCTGGCTAGATGGGCACATTGGTCACTCCATCTGGGGAGGGATGGGAAAGGGGTGAGGTGAGACGCCACCCTCATATACACCTCTATTCCACTGCAACCCTCTGGATTGTCGAGGCAACTTGATTTGGCCCGGTGTTTGAAAAGGTTGCACACCCCTGGTTTACACTGTCACGGTAAGTTGAGGCTGCATCTAACCGTCATTGTGCAGTTGTTGAAAATATCGATGCATGTATGTGATGTCCCAAGTGCTACATTTCAAGATGTAGGCCTATGCAGACAACAATGGAAAACTATATGTTTAGTTGTTTACAAAAATTTGTTTTCTTACTTCCAGTATCCACATTTTCTGAAAGGAGATAACAACAACTTAAGAATTATGTTACAAAGACGGAAACGGTACAAGAACAGGACAATTCTTGGATATAAAACTTTAGCAGTTGGACAGATAAACATGTCTGAGGTAAGTGAACCTGCTCTGAAATAATCCCATGTAAGCTCTGTCTATGAGACATCAGGATTTGGAAGAAGTATGTGAGAGAAGAGTACTCCGAGTTATTTCAAAACTACCAATAATTTGTAGGTGGTATTCAGAAAACTGACTTGATGTAGTATGCAAAGATACATTTGAAGCAGTATGTGAAGCATCCTTGCATATCAGAACTTGTGTTGGTAGTAGGGCATACAACTCTTCAGTACCAATAAAAAGAGTAGAGGTGAAGTTTTCTTTTGATCTTGATGAATTAAAATTTACACGATTCAAGCACTTAGAGAGCATGCATGGTGGCCTATTGGTTAAGGTGTTGGACTTGTGATCCAAGGATTGCCTCTTTGATTCTTGCCTGGGTCATTTTGTTGTGTCCTTGGGCATAATGCTTTATCTTGATTGCTTCTCTCCACCCAGGGATTAAATGGGTACCTGTGCTAAATGGAAATGGAATGTAAAAGCACTTTGAGACTGACTTCGTCGGTATAAAGGGCTATATAAAAACTGACCATTATTATTATTGTTTTTGTTGTCGTCTAATACTACTACTAATACTACTACTACTAATACCAATACTGCTGCCACTGCTGCTACTGCTACTACTAGAGTTCATTTCCATTTCGGCAGAGGTGATACGCTCTGTGATAATGCATAGTGAATCACACTTGTGGTAGCTGGTCTACTGTTTTGTGGTTGTCACAACAAGTTCCAGTATGTGTTTGTATTCTTTGATTTAGTACAGTTCATGCAATAGGCTGTGGTAGTATTTAGTGACCTGTGCCATAGCTGATAGTTAACAAGCTCTCCAAGGTGTTTGGGTCATGTTGTGGTTAATTATCGTTTCCCATACAGCTGTCAAAGGTAATTGAGTTTAAGGTGTTTTTTTTTTTTTTATATAATACCCTTTCCCTTACAAGGCTTGGTAATAGAACTTCAGTGATTGTACAGTTGGGACTTGCTCTACTATTTGTTGCAACTGAATGATTTCATTGAAGACTTACGAAAGCTCTAGTAGGCATTCGTGTATTTTTTTACAAGTATGAAGTTTATCATACAGTAGATTCCCACTCCTACAAAATCAGGATTGGGGGATCAGTGCCTCATTAAGTGTATTGTAGGTTCAAAATAGTAACTGCATGAACTTCGTTCTTGGTCTTAAAAGCCGGAGTCTGCAGAGCTGATAAACAAGCATACTGGCTGTGGACATGATTAATTAGAAGCAGTGGCAGTAAAAGAGCACTGTAGCGCAGAATGAGATGGTTGAGTGATTCTCAGTGAGACGAAAACAGCAGCACTGTCATAGCAGCCAATTGATGCTAACAATTGGAGGAGTAATGCTTACAGTATGCCATTCACACAAAGTATGGGCTGTACTATACTATAGTACTACGTACTATGAGAAAGATTTCTGCAGTGCCAGGGTTTTAGAATGGAATGTCTAGATATTTTAAGAAAAAATGTGATTTCAGTTTATCTTTTAACAAACCTGGTCTTGTAACTTGAAGGTCTTGTAACTTAAAGGTCTCATCTGGAAAAGTGCCAGTTTCATGTAAATGAATGCCACTACTTACAGGAGAAGCTCCTACATTAAATAATATGAAAGATTTCTGCAATGCCAGGGTTTTTTAGAATGGAATGTCTACATATTTTAAGAAAAAATGTAATTTTCAGTTAATCTTTCAACAAACTTGGTGTTGTAACGTGAAGGTCACATCAGGAAAGGTGCCAGTTTCATGTAAATGAATGCCACTCCTTATAGGAGAAGCTTCTTTAGAATTAAACAGGAGTGGGTTGAAATTAGAAGGTGGTGTAAAACATTGCCTCGCTTTGTAGAAATTGCGAATATTTTGTTTTTTGAACTGTTTGCAAAACTATAGTTTTAATAAGCCCATTGTTGTTACATCATCTGCAAATTGTTCAAGAATCCATTATTGCCTGAACTGTATAAATTTGTTAAATGTGGCTTGTACTTGACTGTTTTATAGAATGGTTTGTTTAGTTTCAGTTTCATGGTGAGGACTCAAATTTGCCATAGACAAGTAATTTACCTGACCATGGGTAACATCTGTCATACTTTGTGCTGTTTTCATTGGTTTCATATTTGTATACCTAGGATATTTTCCTGTGACATCTGTGCACACAGCTAGTTTGACGGAACAGGTTTGATTAAGTTCTGAATATTAGGTTTGTTGGGTTGAGGTTTCCTGATTCAGAACATTTTAATAAACTTCCTGTGCAAAAGGAAATCTTGAATTTCAAAGGAAAATAAATGTTAAATTAATACTGTACATTGCTCATCATGTCCCTGTTCCTATGGTACTGTAATTGTTCTAGCTTGATGGCTTGGGAGCAAACAAAATTTGAGAGGAGAAAGCATTTTATGGTTTGCAAGTTTATTCAAGGAAGAGTTTAAGGGAAAAAAATATATTTAATATGTGAAAGATGACCTAAATCTAGGCATTCTGGTGAAACTTTTATTCAGGTCCAATACATTGCTTTCAAGATATCAGCAAATGAAATCATACACTACGGAGTAACCTGAAGTGATCTTGAAGCAAACAGGGATTGTATCACCTCCTTACATTGATGAGCAGTGCTTTGCATTTTTTGCTTTTCAATTTTTCTGTTGTTTTGACCCTGAAGTTAATAATAGGAATATGAGCTAACCACGGAGAATCTGAAGTGTGTAAAATTCCTATGCCTCTCATCCATTCACATTACAATAAGATAAGATTTTGGAGGAGAAAATTGCTTGTAAGTTTAAACAAAAACAAAAGAAAGCTCAATGTAAGTTATGATTCCATATAAGCTTGCTTCAAGTCTACGTTAGGCTGAAAATCTCACAACTTCATCTTCTGTACTGTTCTGTACTGGTCATTGGATTTCAATGCAAATTTCACCATAATGCTTTGCTACCCCTTTAACACATGGAAATTCAAAGCCCGAACCCTTCTTTTCAATATACAGATTGACCTTGATGAGTTCTATGAAGTTTTAAGCCATTCATTATTGTCAGAGTTCCTGTTCCAATTTTTATTATTTGAACAATTAACTATTTTGTAGCATATGTCAAGAAGCACCACCTCTTTTCTGACATTTCTGACTTCATAGGCACCCACACACCAGGCACAATGTGATACAATAGGATAGAAAAAAGACGAAAACAAAGTTATTGCTTAGACCCTTCACACTAGGTGCAATATGACAGGATACCATGCAACCCAGTATGTAATATATTCAACGTTCACTTCGCAGAATGACTTACCTCTCGTTTCATCTAATATGCATTAATTCCAAAGCACTTGGAGGTCATTTTAGCACACTGCCTCCCTCTCACCTCCCCCCCCCCCTTGGCAACATTTTTATCATTTTATATATTTATCACCTTTAACTAGTATGAATTAGGCTTTAATAAAATTTTACATCCCTGTACACCGTGCAAGTTGCAGCAGTTTATCAACAACTATTTAAATGTGTGTGGCATTTTAGTGTGCTACAGCTGGGCAAAAACAACAAATTTGGAGTAGCTTGTGTACAGGAATTAAAGGCATCACAAATGACTTTAAAAAGCAAAGTATGTAAAGTATAAAACTAGTGATTACATCTTTTCCATACACTCTGATGATAAAGGCTTGTAAATTGTTAATTTGAATTTATCCTGAATAACAAGTATTTCAGTTTCCATCTTTACACTGTGCCAAGGAGATGGTTAACAAAACTTACATTACAGACACAAACCAGTATGTAAGGAGTTTGTTTTTCTTCTTTCAAGTCTTTAGCCTCTTCACTTACTGCTGTAATCCATTTGCTCACTTTTAAGACCTTTCTACAGTGTACTGTATGCAGATTTGAAGTCTTTTGTAAGGATTGAAGGAATGCTTCCTTGCTTTTAAAGATGTTTTCTGTTTGCAAACGGAAATGCCTGAATCTTTAATGCAAAGTAGTGATTTGAAGGGATGCCCCTTAGAGGTCTGATCAATGTGTTTCTTCAAAACTAAGAAACTTCCAGTCAGAAATTTTATGTTGACTGTAATATAACATTTAAAAGTTAATCACATGTACAGTTAAATTATGAAGATAGTTTTGAAAGGTTAACCTGGAGAAGGACAGGAACAGGAGGTATTCAGTAGGAAAATAAATGTCAACAGTTCAAGGGGACAATAAAAATGTTTGTAGAATATATTATCAAATTCAAAGTATGGATCTTGTCAGGCATATATCTTTTCTCATCAGTATTCGAAAGATGCATGTAGGAGAAATGGAGTTCAAGAGTTTACGGTATGTTGTGTCCAGAGCTGAAAATACGCCAGGGAGAGCCCGGCTTCTTGCTCCTAAATTCTGCAAAATTGGCCTCCTATTAAGGAACAGTCAAATGACAGTTTCCTTTTTTAGATGGGTGCAACTATAGGTAACAAGGGCATGACAGTCGAGTTGAGTCGGGTCACCCAAAAATGTGTAGTGTGTGGATAGCTTAACATTGCAGGGTTTTCAGTGACTATGGTTTTGTCTTTTGAAAAATTAAGTATCAGTTGGAATCATCTACCAATGCAGTGTGTACAGTAGTTAAGTAGGATGTTTGTTGAGTTAAGAGATTAGTCTTAGCATTTTGTGTGTGAAGAAATAAGTTTGCCATGGCCCTTTTTCAGGAGTGACACAAAAAACATGTTACCATGGTGAAGGCAAAAATGGACAAGAAAGAGTTAGGCTCTATGGCGCCCTCAGTTGGTAGAGGATCCCATGGTGCTTGCCAGACGGTTATTGCAGGCAACAATGGTATATACAGTATATGTACAGTAAATAGGAGGTAATTATCAGAGCTCGTAGACTCCCAAACCATTAGAGTTTTGGGGATTGCAAGGGCTAATTTTCTTGTGTCAGACTGGTAAACTATATCATTTATTCCACTGGTTTTTATATGGAATTGTCCATTCAGAATGACTTACTTTGAAGGCATTATGTGAATTTTTCCCCTTTTTGATTCCTTGCCGAAGGCAGGCAAGGAATCTATGCAATGGTGATGTCATATGTGTTTGTATGGGTGTGTATGGACCCAACATTTCAGACAAGGTGAGGACATTTTCTATTCAAGATGAGGTCCTCAGTTGTCAGAACAAT
>WURT03174155.1:0-10408 GCA_009936505.3 Holothuria glaberrima | reverse complement strand
GAAGGCACAACCTATAAGCAAAACAAAACATGGATACATACGCGTAGCAGATTTTTCAATAGACGGGGAGGACCGACTGCATGGTCAAGTGGTTAGAGCATCCGACTTGCATCCGGTAGGTAGGGGGTTCGAATCCTGGCCGGGTCATACCAAAGACTTAAAAAATGGAACCTTCTGCCATTGTGCCTGGTGCTCAGCATAGTGCTCAGCATAAGCAATGGAGTGGGGAAAACAAGCCAGTGAGCCACAACTGGAGAAAACGCCGTGGCCGGCCCGACTTAAACCAATTGGTTAGAAACTGAGCCGTAAAACCTTATCTAACTAAATCAATAGACGGGGAGGGTTTACAAACTTGAACGACCCTGCGAGGTACAAACCACCAGAGTATTTTCCCACAGGACGTGGGATATAGGGCCCCTATTATATTTACATTCCTCTCTAAAATTCTTCCCTCTTGCCTTCTTTTTTTACCTCTCTCATGTGAGATCTTATACCCGGATCCTGCACCCTCCTTTGTCCATAGATACGCTCCTGCGTTTGTGAGGTATCGGGTGAGCCATATATATTTGCATATATGTTTCACATTGTCGACCACAAATTATGATGATAATGTCCCAGATATGATGATAATGTCCCCAAATCATGATGATAATGCCCCCTGTTAAATGCCTTACATGAGGTGAGATACCAGTTTCCCAAGGGCACGATTACAAATATCATGTAGGCATATACTGACTAATTGTTACGTTGGACCCTCAGACCTTTCAATTTACGTAATCCCTTACACACTACGTAATACATCCATGGCATGGAAGCACACAGGAAGGTAACAAAGAACCACCCCTGGGTCTGGTAACCACCCCCTCACCTCACTCTTTCCATATCTTACGTCAAACAGTGACGACAAAACAGTTCCTTCGAAAAGTATCTAAGATTGGGAACTGACCTGGTCAACTCCAGATTTCTCTCAGGTTATCTGGGGCAAAAACTACATTCAAACTGAAATTTGGGGGCCTATAGCCCCCAGTCTCCCTCCTCGTTTCGATGTCCCAGAAAGCTCCTAAGAGATCTTCAATTAGCGAGACAGAGCACGTTGTATAAAAGTATAGTATGAAATAGGAAAATCAAATGGCGTACATACATAGAAGATAATACTTGTAAAAAACTTAGATAAAGTTAATAGAAGGATGATAAAGTTAGTTGAAAGATAAAATTGTAATTATTGAAAGAAGGAGAAATAAGAACAAAATATAGTTTTTTTTAAAGCTCACATAAATAAAAAAATCAGATGGTACAGAAAACACGACCTCTACGTTAATCAAATATGCAGCAGATTAAAAAAACTGGGGGTGGTGAAAGTGTTCACAACCTTTGCCCTCTTTTTTAGGTAAATCCGGCCCTGATGACATTTACGACTGAGTTGATGTAAGTCCCCACAGATCAGATTGCCCTCTAACCTAGTCTATTAAGTGCATATGTACATACTTCTAGATTGATTTAAAAGTCACGCTTTACATAATTTACGGAAAACTAAGCCTGATTAGTCTAATATTAAATATCAAAGCATTTTACATAAAGATTGTCTTTGCACCTAATGAACCCATCTAACTTTAAAAATATTCTAAAATGCACAGTTTTAGCCAAATTATGCTTCAAATTGTAACAAAATCCCGTGATATAAATTTTCTCTAAACATAAATTAAGCAAGTCCCCTACAAATGATTTATTTAAGGAAGTAGTACGGTACAGAAAGGCAAGGATTCGAAATATATGATGACAGCTGGCGATTCCCCCTAGCAGCCGCCAAAACTGCACTCAGGCAGAGCATAAAGAGTCCCTCTACAGGAATCGCTTCTCCCCTTTCACACCTTACGTAGAGGAATAGATAACGGCTAAAGTAAACCTTAAAGAGCCTCCGTGAACTTTTATGTGACGTTCTTTAAACATTTTGGAATAGACCTCCTGAAAAATATGGATCTGAAATAAGGCCATGTGGGTTTCGCCTGAGGGCGAGTGGCAGTCATAGATGCAGAAACCCGAGTCTAATAAGCGGGCCCATGAATGGTCTCGCACAAGTTACAGGGTGGACCAGAATATAATACCGAATTCTAGAAATGACATCTTAAATGAAATGTACTTAAAAATAGCATAAATATCATTTGTATAATGTTCCACATTTTCAAATGGTCGGACTCGGAGTAAGGGTGCTGGGAAATTTGGTACTTCCGGAGGGTCACAAGGTCAAGTGTACCATGACAACGGGCAAAAACCTGCATGCCCAGTGCATGTACGGTATATAACAACGGCTCTGTGACACGGTTAGCGTGGTACACTTCACCTTAGACCCATTCCCATAATGCATTGCGTGGAAACATTCCGCGACACGTCTATAGACCTTATGCCAAATAGCAGATCGTGAAGCACCATGGGAAGGATAATTCCAATCCCGCGAGCTTGAGCATTGTGACGATCAGTCTTCTCCATGGTGACGATCTACTTTGATTGTCTGTTCATGGAATAATCCTTCCCAGAATGCAGTTTTGAAGCGCCCTCTATTTATTTGGCATAAGGTCTATTGGACTGAAACCATGTAGGGACACTGGAACCGGAAGGTACTACTGAACTTGGAATTGACCCCGAATGGTGACCACTGGAATTGGAATTGGCTCGGAATCGGGTTAACTGGACTCGGTACAGCAGTGCGTGTTATGATGCAAAGTTCATATTATGATCATTTGGTAGTAAGGAAAATTTCAGGTGAAATGACATACCTTTGGGGCATGACTTCGTATACGCCCATGTTCAACGCATGAATACATTGAACAAAAGGCGTATATGAAGTCAATCCCCATGGAAGATGGAATATAGGGTACACCGTTCCCCAACTGCCGCTGCATGGTTCTAGTGCGTTATCGATGTGAAATATGTGTGGCTAAACCTTTTTTGCCTAGGCTACTACACAGCTTGGACTGGGAGATTTTCCTTCCTTCTGTTTCTCACAAACAAGAGTATACGGATACTTTCACAATAAATTGCCGATATCAAACCGATTATAATTATTACTGGAATGACAATGAAAAGTTGCAGAGTCACATTGTTCTGCCATGAGTCGGGACGGAGAGTTGGAGCTCCCCAGTTGGGGACAGGGGTAGTGGGAGACACGTCGCTAACCACTATGGCGGTCACGGTGCTGTTGGTATTAGTATTCTCTTTCCGTGTGCAGGAAGGAGGAAATCCAATTTTACCCTTCAAAAGTACATTAATCTTTCTGAAGGAACCTTGGTCACACTCTATTTCGCCCGCCAATACACAATACGACGATTCTACCGCGGTTTTAGCAATTTCACAAGAAAGAGTCTTAATTTCGGCTATGTAGAATACGATTTTCCTCGCCTCAGAATCGGGGTATGAGATAGACAACGCATCTCTGTGGGCCTCTATCAGGGTGACGTTGAATGCATCACGTGTAGGTGGGGGTAGTGGGAGACGGTCCAATTTGGTTTGAGACAAATAGACCAGCTTTAACTTTGGTAGAACAAAAATATCTTTAGGCACATCTGTTATTCCGGTTCTTGATAGATCAAGTACCCTTAACTCTAACATGCCATTTATGGAATTTGTGGGTATGGCAGTGATGAAAGTATCTGCCAAGTTAAGGTTCTGAATTGTTTTAGTACTGTTCAAAACAGAAGGAAATTCAGTTAATGGGTTACCCTGAAGTTCAACTTCTTCAAGATTACTTATACCCAAGAAAAGATTTACCGGTAAAGAGGGTACGTTGTTGAAAGAGAGGGTAATACGCTGTACTGGTGCATAGGCGAAAGAATCGTCACAGATTTTGCTATAATTCATGTTGGATCCGTTGAAGAAATCCCTCTCTGAGAGAAATGCTTTCACGTCGCTGACGTCCAGTGTGGCGTCGTTACGCTTTCCGTGCCAGAGGGAGCAGTCATCGTCAAGCTCACAGGCGGTGACCCGGTGCTGCAGCAACATTAGTATTAACAGAGCTATGGACCAGAATCTTTTCGGGTTTAACAGAATTTTTGATACGGCGTTTCTGAGAACATGAATAAAATACGAAAAACAGAGTGATTTGAACACGCTTATATCGTTCCTTTCTTCGGTTTTGTCTTTAAAGGATGCCCTGGTAGAAAGGTATAACCTGTGTTCACAATATGGAGACTGTGGCGTAAGTTATTTGACATATTTGATAACGCGATAATAGCTTGGATGTTTCATAATGGACCTTATATGAAGCAGTTTAGGCATATAAAGTATTCCCAAAATGTGCCATTTTTTAATCTAGGCTGAAGTTCGATTTTCTCTGTCATGCTTTTCACTTATAACTAAAAGCGCCGCCGACCATGTCTTACAATCGTGGCGTCCTTTCGTGTCATCATCAAAGACATTGGGTGCGTTTTATTCGACTGTTAGTAGGCGTGGCCTAGTTCAAACCGAACTAACAACCAATTGAGGCTGTTAGTTCTGTTAGAAGATTACCATGGCGAATGCGTCATTCGGGTGACGTCACAATAGACCTGTCAATCAAAAACTAACACTAACAGTTGACAAAAACGCACCCATAATTTAAGCATAGATTCCAATCTTAAAATTGCGCGTTAGCATGCACATCATTGTTTGGCCTCCATGAGGAGTCACCGCTCATAATTGAGGCCAAATTATCGGGGCGGAAGTGCTGATCATTGCTCAGTCGTGTTGAAAACAAACAGGCAAACAAAAGTCTTACAAAAGTATCCATACTTGCTATTTTGGAATACTATTTTTTTCAGGTGTACCACTCCTCAATAAATTCACTTAAAAAATAAGAAGTTATTTCTTCATTTCGGCCCTCCACAAATGTACAATTGAAAATGAACGCACAATGACTGGGTTTGCAAGTTCATAGACATTCATTGATCAGTTTCTATGGTATCTTCAAGTGACGAACTTTTATGTGCGCGTTCAATTTCTCACGCGTTCACAACAGGAAAGCAACTAGCGCGTTCGTTTTCCAAGCACGCAAAAGTGTGCGTCAAGTATTCCGTATGAAAAGCACAGAGAATTGTTTTCTGCGAAATCTGCATGTATGCAACGCTCACGCAAGGCACGCTTTTCTAACAATGGCATTTTCTGTAATGCGTACTCATCACGGTTATACGCACATCACCAAATAGAGAAGCGCGTATGTCAAATCAACACTTTCGCCCCGATATTTGCGTCTCCACGATGAGTCAATTTCCGTTACAGTGTAGGTATAGACTCATTCATTGTTTACAAACAATGACGTCACTGCGTGTCGGTAAAAGATTTTGTAAGGCGCGCTTACACTGTCGTCACAATGCAAAGTAGATTCCAATTCGTCTACTTTCTGCGTGCAATCGCACAAGCGTTTACACGCGCAACACCGAATATACACGCATTTGTTTTTGCGCATGCTCTATGCCAACCAATGCCAACTAGTGACGTAAGCGTGAACTCCCTAATAGGAGTTTGGTATCTATGCTTATAATATCTTTGTCAGTAGCATCCTGCTCTATTGCAAGGTATTAATGTTCAACATAGTTTAAGGCATAATTTTAAAGACTCGTGAACTGGACATTGAGGCGTTTGCGTTATCGATCGCTTTTTACGAACCAAAATAAGGTACTTTCTTTTATATTCCTTGATTCTTTGCGAAGGGCATAAGGAATCTTAGTCCGCAGTCTGCTGACCTAGTATATGGGGTCGCTTTGAGGCTTCGCATACCAGTTCAGGGAACAAAGTGTACGTGAGAATTAGGCCTAGGTAGCCTAGGCTACAATAAAGGAATCTGTGCAATCACGTATGCATGTATTTATGTACGTGTGAGAGCAGGGTGTGTAGTTGTGTACGTGTGAGTTTGTGACGATTAGCTTGTGAACACGGTATCTCAAGGTAGATAGATGGATACTTTTCGCACTTGATGCATGAATTTGCCATATAGAGAGAAAGGTTCTTACTGCTTTAGGTGGAGATCAGAGGTTTTTTGAGGCCACAGTGGTCAAAAGCGGAAAACTTTGTAAACATATAGTGTCTGAATATAAAAATGATAGGTGCTTTTAATATTTAGTGAATAGACTTTATCATATTAAAAGTAAGGATCGCATCGTATCGGGTGAAGTTCAAAGTTCACCTGAGTTCACCAGAGGTGAAACTACGAAAAGATTATAAACCTGCTTGTATGGCATGAAAAAGGGTCATGCTGAGGGCTTTCATACTTAGCATGTGGATCCCAGATACGGAGTACACAAACCCCTTTTTTGAAGGAGGTCGAAGGTCACATAAGATCCAGAGGTCAAACAGTGAAAACGTCCCAAACAAGATATATATTTTTACTTAATTGATGGATCTCACAGTTGTATCAGCATGTAAATGCTCCACATTAAATTCGAGAAGCTTCTTGTTTTTCATGGAGGTTAAAGGTCATTTTAGGTCATCGCAAATCAAATTGTGAAAAGCGTGTAAACATGATATTTTGGGAGGTGAAACTTGCACGGATCTGCGAGGTGGGCATCCCCCTTTCGTAACAGCTTTCATTTTTAGGCGACCCCAAAGATGCGCAAAATTTATTGCATACTGCACTTATCTCGATTTTAAGATGAAAAGAAATTGCACCTTACTGTGATTAATATTCGAAATTTCTTGAGGGAAAAGCCCGCAAACCACGCGCGTATTTGTCCAGTTTGATGGGATACAGGTCAATAATACTACTATCTTGTTCCGAACCTGCTAAGGGGCTAAACCATATTGTACTACGAAATTCAATGTAAAATGATTCTGTATATACTAAGAGGATACCGTGTCTGTATGCAGATATTTTTCCAGCAGGGAGCATCATGCTAAGCAAAGCAACGCCAGTTTACTGAGGAAATTCTGCAAAAAGCTTCCGATATTGATGAATAGGTCACTGTCCGCGACTTTTAAGTTGCAACTGCAAGTCCTACGGCATTTTAATAGCCAAAGATTTCGAAGATCGAAGTAATAAAAAGTTACTGTGAAAATTCGAGGAAGGGGGAAACTCCCCCTGCCCTCACTGTTTACGGCTATATATATAGAAAAAAATTGATTTCAAGTTAAATTAACAGCATTTTATTGACAAATTTGTTTCGTAAGGATGATAACACATCATCATTCTTCAGAATATCAATACTGAATAACCGCACTGTAGAGAAATTAAGTTTACAATGTATGTAGTGGATAACATTATACAATAAACGCGCTAGATTTAAAAGTAGACGCGCTAGAGCCGTCTACAGTGCGGTTATTCAGCATTTTGCCACCTCTAGCCATCCGTTATTGAGAATCCTGCATTCTGATTGGTTAAACATTGACCTTGACCTGTTATTCCACAACATACGGTTAGTAAACGTAACGACTGATAGAAAAGGAAGTTTTTCACACATTTTCGGTGGTAGAATAGGAATAAACCACATTTGTCGGACTATTATTGTCTCATAAACCGTCTCGACTCCAAATTTGGCAAATAACGGACTCGGCTTCGCCTCGTCCGTTATTTCCCAAATTTGGAATCTTGACGGTTTATTCACCAGTAATAATTCGTCAAAAGCGATTTATTCCTTTATTCATATTCTGAAGAGTGAGGATGTGTTATCATCCTTACCAAACAAATTTGTCTATAAAATGTTGTGCACATCATTGTATGCAGGTAGTAAATGATCGTGTGTTATAGTACATCACTAAGTCTTGACGTGAGCTCTTCGACGCACGTAGAGCTCTCCACAAGCCTCACGGAGTATGGCATGACGATCGTAAGTTTTTAGATGAACAGCGTGTACTTTTAGATATACATCGTAACTATTTACCTGATAATCGTGTATTTTAACAAGGATGAACATATACTTTTAGTACATCATCGTGTAAATAGACATCATGATCGTAGTGAGTGAGTACATCATCGTGTATTTTTACATGGTGGACTATCTTTTAAGATGATCATCATATATCGTGAACCTTTTGGCGTGCCATAGAAAATCATATGAGCATAGATAATCTCATTTTCTATAAGTACTTACATCGACTTGTATGTTGCTACCGTCCGTTACCGCCCAGGACCGCCCACCACCTGGTAGAATAAAAGAACTTGAGAAGCACTGTTTTTTTTTTCTTTCGGCAAGAAATAGAACGGACGGTCTGATCTTAAAAAAACGTGTGGCTAAGGCAGCAGTGACGTTATTTTCAAAGGAATACACTAAATGTACGGAGCGCTACTGTTTTGATATAAGTCAAAAACTTTCCACTCTCTGCTGTAAGCTGTATTTGATCGAAGTTTGGCTTACTTCAATTGTCTCTTCAAAGATTTCGATCACATTTAATACAAAATGCGAAAAAAAGAAAAACTCACCTGTATTGTTTTTTGGCGAGTGATGCCTTCATACATCGCCTTAAAGTACCTATGGGAAGAAAAGGATAAACCATGACAAGTGTCACATAGCCCTCTCCCCCTTTGGTGGGAAACACCAGTGGCGTCTCCAGAGGGCAGGGGCATAAGCTCTCTCAAACGTTGGCCGTGCACTCACGGTATTTTGGGTATAATAATTTACAAACACGTTGTTTACATACCGATATGAAAACGAAAACCCACTGTCACTTTATTTGTCAATTATGCGGCTAAAATTGTACAAAATGTCCTTAAAACGACAATTTTGCCTTTTATTTGTTGAACTATGTGAAGGACTGCCTCATTGGGAAGTATAATCCACACCTATCGTTTCAACATCTATTTTCAACACCTATGGGACAACTGCGGTCGTGAGTCCTTTCCCTTCAATATAATTTTCACATCAATTAGTTTTAATCAGAATTTATGTTTGCGAACTGTAGAAGTTTCGACTTTCGTTGCCTTTATCAACGCGTATGCAATAAATGTGATTATAATTGAATAGCTTCACTCTCATAGGCTAATATCCGTTTCTCTTAAATACCGACGCCTTGAAATTTGCAGGGAGAACTTTTTTCTGAAACCGCGCCAAGACGGAGCCAAGCACCACACCAGGGGTCATATAGTCGTGATGCCTCCAAAAGGAGTATATGTATTTGAATGAAATATTCATAGATACCGGTACTTAAAACAGGAATTTTCCGCTCGCCTGCTGGCACATTTGATGCTATAATGTGAAGGCTTCACCTCAAAGCCATAGGCCAGGAAGGTAGTTGTCTTAACATTGATCCCTATTGAGTAGCATGAGTGGATTTATATTTAAAGCCAAATGCAAACCTTAACATGATCTGTCGTCCCAAATCACCCCGCGCCGAATCATAAATCGTTAGTGCGTGTAAGGTAACAACAAAAATGATCAAATTGTGACATCTGTTTTTGTGGTATGCTTAGTGCGCATCCAGTCCATATGGACAGTTAATACTTCATCCTAATGGCCACAATTTTGTAAATGACCCAGAGCCTCCGGGGCTCACCGCATGGACTCCCACTGGAAAGTTGTCAATAGACCCCACCCCGGGCTCTACGATGGCGCCTGGGCCCCAACGTTTACAAGAGAGCGCTTCACGTCACCATGACGCCTCCGGAGGTGCCCAGTCCTGTGTTCCCCAGTGCTCTCTCCCCCACTTCGAAAAGTCTGACAACCCCACTGGAAAGAATGAATGTGTGGTAATTTATCCCCTACGTCGTCCATCAACAGGAATAATTGAGGCTCTGTTCAATTCTACCTGAAGCAAATCTTTTCCAGTTGAAAAGCAAGGGTTATGGGGATCCTGGAGCATGAATCGGGATCGTCAGGGATGCTTCCAAATTAGATCATGGACGGGCACTGGCGAGATCGCCCGTCACCTACAAACCAGCATCTAAAGGGTAGCAGGATAAACTCCTAGAACTTTCCAATTACATCTCCATCGAACAGTCGAAAATGCAAACGCATAACCTTTCCCAAATTTCAAGAGGGTATTTGTAGCAGGCAAGAAGAAACAGGTTTTATGCAATTATTCAATAAAACGATTCATCACTTCGTTGACCGTGACTAGCATTTTTGGAACAGAAAGTGGGATTGCTAAAGAGGGCGCTATTGCTCGACAAAGCCATTTTTGGAACAAATGTTTCACTGAGAGTATCCCAAATATACGTTAAGCAATCAGTGTGGGATTTCAAAACAATTCATTAAGATATAAAATTGCCTAATCACTTCTCTGTGGGAAAAGCATTAGGGTCTTCAAGTGTAAAAACATAGTCATATATACATCTTAAAAACTGAACTTAATTTCACCTTTTGAATTAGGAGGACATTGATGATGATATTATTCTTATGTGGAACTAATATTATTTTCGTGGAGTAAAATATTATTTTCAACAAGAGCCCAATGGGCACTGTGGTTCCTTGCTGAATGTAATGAAACTGAGCCAACTACTGAATGAACCAGT
>WURT03174111.1:0-10411 GCA_009936505.3 Holothuria glaberrima | reverse complement strand
CGTCACTACCCTGCTGGATTTGGAAATCAAGGTCAAAGTATAAATGTCCAAGTTTCAAGCTGACGAAAACTGTAATGTGAAGAAAGATCAGTAGAACTAAGACAATTCCGAAAAAGTCGTACACCACCACAGAGATATATTGAAGAGTGTTAATAACAAAATACAGTTAATCAGACATGCGAACAGATGTTTGACAGTCTGTGAAAGTATTGTTTGATTTATGTTATTCTGTTATTCTTTTAAGTAACTATGCTGACAGACAAACCCTTTTACATATCATTAACACCTTGTCAATTGTTGTTCTCTAAATATTTATGCGCATACCAATGATCTGTTCAAATGATTTACTTTTGGAAACTTACTTTTATGAACAACGTGGGAAACATTGTTTGTATTCATAATTGATAACTATCATAAGAACACTTGCTTTACTGCATGCATAACTGACAGTTTTATTTTCATAGACCTAACTTTTGGAATAGCCAGGAAGAATGTTGGATATTACTACGGTCATCTCATGCTAAAAATATCGCCCTGTATCAGGCTGGGCTCTGCCATGGTTTCCTAAAGTACTATGTCACTCTTTGTTTCGTTGTCGTCCTAATCGACAGAATACACGGCACAGTGGCATTCGTTGGTTAAGTCCCTTATGTGTAGTAAAATGCAATGCAAGCAACGCAACGTAATTGCCATTTCATGTAACTGCGTGTAGATTTATCTTTTGTCGTGTCATGTCGTGGTAAGTAATTTAAGAAAGTAGTGGTTTAAGGAAGTAGGGATTGCGTTTTTTTCCATTAAGAAAATTACTGTGTTGAAGGTTCCCCTCACGAAAAGACAAAAAAAAAAAATATTTTTTTCATTGTGTATGGTGCGGGCAGTGCCTAACGGTTCACGGAGGTGTTGGGCAGAACAGGGCGGTGCCAGGCAGTGTGGGGTGTCCATCATTCTTATCTTGAAATGTGTTTACAAGGATGTTGGTTTTTGTCCTCTAGTGCCCCGAAATGACCTCTGAGCTCTTTCAAAAACAATAAGAACCTTCATGTCAATATAACAATCTATATTCCAAGCACCGTAAGTAACAGAGTAGAAAAACTGAATAACGAAAAACTAAAAAAAAAAAAAAAAAAAAAAAAAACAAAGTGACTGGAATGGGGGCGGAACCTGAATCATCTGAGTGAGAAACCTAGCACTTTTCACAGTACATTTATATAATAGTTCAATGTTTGGTGTTTGTAATTACCTTAAGGTCACAATATCCTTCACATGTATTCACAAAGAGATAGAATTACTTGTTAATGTAATAGTTACGCTTGTTAAAAGATATGTGTTTTTCTCTTTACTTTCTTTCGAATGGTCAGAAAATTCAGCGCTCCCTGCTTTGTGGTTACGAAACGCGGCAATTTATAGGGACTATACAACTATTACATGCCAAGTACGAAAAGAATCCACGCTTCCTTTACTCTGAGATTTTATAGCCGGTCGACGAAATCTGCCTATACTGCTGTAATTATGGAAAGATCTCAGCTACTGGTTTCAAACACGTCTATTATAAGATCAACTTAGAAAAGGCCAGGCTGGTCCATTAAACATGTCTTTTATAGTCAGACCTAGCTTAGGCTAGGTTAAATATTGGCCTATTTTTTTAGTGCTGAGCGTCAAGAGTCCATGCTTCATTTGTGGTCTAGGCCTCGTGACGTAATACCTCCGGTCCTGAAAAATCGTTTTCCTGTTGAAAATGTTTGAGGATGTGCAGTCAAAATGTCTGCCATATGGTTCCGAATCACTTTATAAGGTTGTAAGGTTAATTGAAGTGGTTAGGGTATTATTGAACTATAATTCATGGAGAGTATCTTTGGTGGGATTGTGTTTTTGCGCCAGCCTTGGTATGAGTGGTCCCTCTCTAGGGAATCGTGGATTCGACTTTAACTCTGTCATTTTTTTTAGAACGCACAAGTGTACAGGCTGGATTCCGTTAAAATGTCAAAAGTTCCAAACTGAGAGGAAATTAGCATTGCGTACCACATATTTTTCATCATCCTGGCATATGGTGGAGCTTGAACTTCGCCAAGTGCAAGGGTCGAGCCATTCCCATAAACAACTTGGCTAGACTACAGCACTAGGTGAATTATACAGATAATAAAATAGCATCTACCGGATGAAATGTAGGATAAACAAAGTGGTCATTAAACAGTATCTGCCAAATAGTTACCAGGATACCCCAGGGGAACACGCAGTTGGGCCGATTTTGATTACGATTTTGCAGAGTGATCATCAGGTGATAGATCATCAGGGTTAGTTATGGTCTAAGAGTTAAAGGTCAACTGAAGTCATTTTCTATTCTCACATTCACATTCAGAGAAACAGTGTGGAGTGTTCTTGATAATAATATTTAAGTAATGCTATTTTCTTTTGTTAAGATTAATGATTTACTTAAAATGAGTTGTTAGAGTGGTGTTAACGTTTACAGAAAAATACTAATTGCTCAAGGCGACTTGAAGTCAATTAGGGTCACCGGAGAATAAACTGGGAATAAGCGATATCTCATGATGAATACCCTGAATGGATTTCTTGTTTGGCATTTTGTTGTCCCATAGTAAGTTTTAGGTCCGTGTTGTTTTATTTAAGCGCCTTCAAATGTCACCTGGGGTTACCGGAAGTAAAAAAGTAAAACAGTGAACCTCCAGTAAACACCATATCTGAATAGGAGGAACTTTTGTAAATCTCATAATTAGCATGTTCGTGGCGTCATATTTTTGAAATATCACAGTAAACTTTTGGTGGATATTGAAATTTTGAGGAAGGATCAAACTATACAAAACCATTGTCACAGAGAACACAATAGTTTAGTAACTTACAATGGTTCTAGTTCTAACTGAAATATACCTGTTGTTTTATTGGCAATCAAAGGCCAGTGGCCTAATTGCGTGAAACTGTTAAAGATATTTCAAGAAGGGAAACGATGTATTTCATCCTCAGTTCATATGTCATCTTACAGAACCCTAATAAATTTTGGTCAAGGTCAAAGGTCATAAGAAATCAGATTATGGTCATGCAAACATCATAGCAATCGTTTGATATATGTCAATATATTTTAACCTTCTATTCTGCAAAAACCTCAACTTCAAAATAAGGCTAGGTCAAAATAAAATCTGCAATGTATTGACTATTTGCAATGAATCATTTAGCCTTATGGATTTTTGGCTTATAAGTTGTAACTATTAGTTACTTGTCAGTTACAAAACATTCTCATTGACCCTTGTTGACGTAACCTCTAACATTTTTAAACAAAAGTATAAAAAGTTGCCCAATATTTGCATCAATAAATTCATTTTACACACACAAAAAAAAGAAACGTACCTGTCCACAGATTTCTTGCATGTTCTTCTCCGTCCTGTTACATTGAAGCAAATAAGATATCTTTGCAGTGGTGTATGCAAACATGATAATGCATTTCCCAGCACTGTACCAAAGTAGTTTCAAATCTCTAAGTTACATTGTTATTGTTGTGCTTGAAGACGAGCTACTCACTTTTAATATGAATTGAACAATACAGAAGTCCACTTAACACCAATACTGAAAACATCGACGAAGCAATAGTTATGGGGGTAATTGAAATGTCAACTTTCAGTTCTGAAAGAGAAAAAAGACTGTAGTTCAGGTGTTCATCAAAAAGAGGTCGAGGAAGGAACTTGGGGAAGATAACACAGACACCAACCTGCCCATAAAAACGAAAGCAATGTCAATATCACGAATGGGAATTTTGGATGAAAACAGTCCTTGACGACTTATTATTGCTATAAGTTAAGTGTAAGTGGTTTCAATTTATTGTATCTATCGAAAGTTTGTTCGCGTCATCGATAATTTTGATACGGTATCTCTTCGAAACCAAAAATGTAATCTGTACAAATTGTTTTGCAGTATTAATGTAGTTGTTTGTGGCAATAGTGACGTCGTGGTAACGACACTGCGTCTTTGTTATAAAGCAATTGATTAATCAGGTAAAAACGTGGTATACCAAAAAATTGTAATAAAGATGCCTTATTGTACTTGTACTAGTTTTTTTTACCGATTGCGAAAGAGCTTCGGTATATATCAATACGAATTTAAATGTAATAAGTAAAGAACTTTAAAGAGGGAAAGGCAGAACGTTCCAAAACCACTATATTGCTGGTCATTTTTGCAAATGAAGTAATCAATGCCTTTTAATTTCATTTTAGCCGCTTCCAAGTTCCCTTCAGTTTTCTAAGTATATAATTACTTGCATCTTGTAGTATTACAATTAACTCTCAGAAAGAATACGGCTTTGGCTGTAGAAATTCAACTGCTTAGAATGGACCAATTTTCCTAACTAGGGTACAAAGGTAACTACTTGTATTTTGTAGCCGCCGATGAAAGAAAATAAGCAGTTAAGATATTTTTGTAGTAGTAATTAATGCACCGACGAGTCACTCCTAAAACATCTTGTTCAAATTTGGGCCATCTCAGATAAAATCTGCATTGAGCCGAAACCTGGCAATTTATTAAATATAGTTTTGTTGAATATGAACAGGAGCTGGTCAGTTTTGAATCCATACTGGTTGAATATCATTTTTATCCGATTCCTTTTCGGTGTCATTTTGCTCAGATTCGGCTTTGATTTAAACCGAACTTGAAACTATAAAGTGTACACAGAAGAAAGCTGGTAAAATCTTTCCCCTTTCTGACATTACTTTATCTTAAAACCTTTCTTAGAAAAGAGAATTCAACAAAGTCAGGTTTCATTTTAAACTCACCAGTCGTTAACATTTTTATGTAGTAAAATTCTCGTCGTGGGTGTGGGTAACAAATACAAGAGCAGGTAATCGTTAGCGTCCCTTCTGCTGAGCTTATATTAATTGCTGCTCTTGTACCGAACGTTGGTAGCTCGGTACTCATGTTTAATTTCTGAGTACCGTCCGTCATATTAGAATATTGATATGATGTTCCATTCACCAACCATGTCAGGTTAACAGAAGGTCTGGCCCCAAATGCTTCGCATGTGACAAGCACCCACTTTCTTTCTGTATTTTCATAAGTAGTCCCATTTGGAATATGTTCACCATTGATTGTAAGTCTCAATTTTGGAGGAACTGTTAATAGGAAACAGTAATACGATTTAACAATACGAACATATCACATGGTACCATTTCATGTTTGATTATTCCATTCTTCATTCCGTGTTAACCAAAATAAAAAATGTACACTTATCAGCGCCTACGATAGCGGTGCAAGGAAAATTTATCGGATAATAATAAGAGAAATCCCCTTGTGTAGAATCGTTATCAGGATAGAGAAATTTTCTATTCTAAACAGGCTTATACCAGGACAATGGGAGAAAGCTAGGGCCAGTTGAGGCCCTATGTTTGTAATCTGTTTACAAATTTACCTTACCTTTTTTTGAAATGTTATTACTCACCAAAGGAAATGATGTTAGTAAAAACGCTTTGCTCAGCGTAACCGTATTCACCCCTTCCTATGCATGTTAACAGCATATTTGCCTGAATTATGACAAGGTTCGTACTTATTAGGGCGTGGAGTAAAGGGCCAGTAGAATCCGTTGGAGAGTTCGCGTGCTCAAAGCTGATGTTGTTTTTCATCAAAGTCAAATTAGCAGCAGGTCTTGCTCCTTCTGCCTTGCATTGAACAAGAATCTTGTGTCCTTCTTCCACATAGGTACTTCTATTTGCAAACGATCTTCCATTTATTGACAATATAATGCTCGGGATAACTGCTTGAAAGAGAAGGAAAGTAAATATGTGAGGATGTCTAAAAGTTGAAAATATTTTGTGTGATAAATAAAATATTAACACCATATAATATACTTATTTTCTCTTTATTCTCCAAATTCTAAATAACCCATTCATAAATTGCAATTAGGAAACTATAATGACCATGACAATGGATTGGCTCCTAAACGACTGACAAGTTATCATGGTGTAATTTAAATTTCTTTTAAAAATTCAATAATTAAAACAATGTTCAAGGTGACGTTAAGTGAACATTGCGTATCACACAATATATTGGTACGCTAATGGACATGCAAAGAGATAATAACTTGCCGTAGGTCACGTAGGACACATCAATACGCTGCTCTTTCGAAATTGTTTGAGGACTTCGAATGCAAGAAATGTTTCCAGTTATGTCGGTTGGTCGGATCCACAGTTCTGCGACAGAGTCATACGTACCGCTTTTTTCACTGCTTTCATCAACCCAAAATGTCGTTAAAGAAGAATTAAATACGTCATTATTTGTTATAAATTTCAGATCAACGGGTGGTTTCGCTCCGTTAGCTTGACACATCAAAGAATAATTTCTGTGTTCTTCAAGGTAAAGGACTCTCACGGTCAAATTGCTTCTTGCAATAGGGAAAAATAGCTTTGGAATAACTGCAAAACAAATGCAAGAGAAAGGCAAAAAAGAAATTAAAAGATAAGGTAAGTCTTTCCAGATGATGGAAAGGTCTATTTTGTCTAGGAAGTTCATTGCGAAAAGTTGTAGAACAATTTTGTCTTAGAGCATTTCTGTTGTTATTCTGGAATGAAATTCGTTCGAGCATTGCACAGCGTACTCCAACTTATCAACTGTTAGTGGCACTAGTGGATGTAGATAACAGCCTCTTGCTACATATTAATTACCTATATGGTCTTATTCTTCAGCTGATTTGGCAATTGGTGCCACTTGCAATATTTAGGAAGAGTTTTCCTTACAAAATATAGATGTTATAATAAGTGTTTTGAAAATATAAAGAATATTGACTGTTCTTCGTATGCTGGTTTAGGCCTATGCATTACACTGAATCAATTTAGTCCTCATTTGTAAACTATAGGCTTAGGATTGTTAAGACGAATCTAGTTAAAAAGAATATACTTGAAAATGAATCAATTTTGATGTCAGAAACGATTATTTTTCCGTCAATTGTTTTTGTCAAAACAATATTCGGATCAATGATGTTCACCGCAAAAAGAACCACATGCGGAAGAGCACATTATTAATATTAATATTAGTTATTAATATTATCCATTTTACTGAATTCCTGTAATATCAGTTTGGTCTTTATCAGTTCTTGTATTTGTTTAAATAAATGCTCCAATGTATAGACATTGATACCCGATACACATAGCCTTTACAGCCTATACGTGGTACGGATACGGATAGTGATAGGGGTACGCATAGAGATAAGGTCTGTATTAATAATATTTAAAATCGTTCGCCGGCAGCTCGCAGCGCAATCGGTTAGGATATGGACTCGCAATACTGACAGCTACAGTGTATCGCGTTCAAATTCTTACAGTGTACCGCGTTCGAATTCAAGTCTTGTTACGCTTCTTTATCTTGCTTCTTGTTCATCTTGTCATCGAAATTTTACTTTGGAGTTGTAAAGTTTTACGTTAGATCCATGCGAAGAAATTATAGCACAAGTCAGCTTTTACTGATAACGGCTTATCACCATTAACAGTTAGAACTGTAAACGCTATGTGAATCGGCTGACGTTGAAGGTCCTGCTTGATACACTTTCACGTATTCATGGCCGAAATTCGAGATAGAAAACACATCTTTGATGAAATATGTCCATGTGTCTTTCTATTGCGGAGGCTTCTTTGTGTGATAAACTTGAGAAGTGTAACATCTATGGAGTGTAGTGCACAAGGTGGAATTTCACTGTTTGACCCTGGCATAACGAAAGATTTACTGAAGGGTGAAGTGAAGGCTACTGCAGGAAGCATTTTAATTTTCATTCTTATGTGAATAATTAAGATGTCTACATAAAAAATAAGAGCAAAAGAAGCCTCTTACCTTTTCCCCATAACTGTTATACTATTTTGGTACATAACTATGAAACAGATTTCAGTATTCTTTCAAACAGAACGTATACCCTTTTTAACACATGAAAATAGTATATACATGTTTTTGAAAATGATTGGACGTCTGTAACGGACTTTTTTATTCTTACCATCCATAATTACAGGAAAGCGGTAACACTGATGAAAGAAGACTATTTGAGTGCCTTGAATCAGATGAAACCATTTAGCAATGGATTTACATGGAACGTTGCAAAGAATAGGCTTGAATAGAAATAAAGTTGGAACAGTGGTGTATATATGGAGTATATCAACAATAATATTGAGTTCATTCGATCTTTTTTGGTCTGGATATTGAAAATCATGCTGACAGTATTCTAAATAAGTACCTAACGTATATCCTACAACTATTGCTAATAGTGAAGGGTAGCCTCATGAACAATCATCATAATCACTTTATTATCCTGAAAGGAAATACATCATTTGTTAAATCTTGTGGATTATTTTAATGCTATTCAAAAATATTAGTTAGCAAAGGTGTGTCGTAAAAAATGTTCCAAATATTCTGTGAAGTAATAATTACTTTTTAAACGGGGGCAGTAAGATATAACAAGGCTTTTCCTGCCTCCAGACATACCTTCAACATTGACCTCGTATTTCTCTTGGACAATGTAATTGCACCAACACTGATACGCTCCTTCGTGTAGAAGTTGCACTGATGTTATATATAAGGAATAGTTCCCTAGAGTGAAACTACCAGAAAGGGTTTCTTCCTGTAAATTCCGGTCAACAAAAATAAAATCTTGCTTATACTTCCAAAAGTTGCCCACAGGAGATCCACATATGCACTCGAGAAGCAGTGACTCTGACTCCAACACGACAATGCGCGTACTGTTCAAACCCAAGTTATATTTACTGCTTGCAACAAGACAATCAGTCACGAGTAAGGTACCCCATATCACATAAAAGTAGATCTTCGGCATTCTCTCGAGATAGAAGAATCAGCGAAGGATGAGATCACAAATAGAACAATACAATACATTTGAGCAGGTATGTCCTTATGCGCTAATGGATGTAAAACAGTAAAACATCACAATCCTGTAGTTTTAGGCTATACCTTACCGTATCAAACTGACAGTTACCAAAGTAGATGTAAACTGAAATGAAAGTGAAAGGTGTGGGTATTATGTATAACGCACTATATTTACAAGCGTATGGTTTACAATGTTCCCTCCCGCACTGTCATTTGCAATAACAGCACTCGAAAGAGCACATTCAGTAGCGTACTTTTACCGTCATTTCTAGAGCACTGTGATATATTTAAATAGCAAAGTTATCTGAGGACAATATAAAACCGTTGGAAGTTAACCATGTCTGTAGGGTTCCAAGAAACCCAGCAGGACCGATTTGTGACATTCTTTTTCAGGGGGGGGGGCACTCGCCCCACTTGCCCACTTGCCCCCGTGCCCCTATGGCAAGTCGCTAGTGTACGGGAAAACTTGACGGGGGACAGTTTGTAAAGGGTGACTTCGTATGTCTCCTTTTCACTGGTCAGTTTTAATATTTTTTCCCTCTTTTCGTGACACAGATATCGTTCTATGCAAATCGTGCTGCATGTCTTGTAAAAAGCATTAACGCTCAATATTCACCAATAATGGGAGAGCGCGATGCTGGTCGAAAATTACTTTCTTAAGAATTACTGTTTAATACGAAGCATATGCTTAATATTTATACATCGTCATTTAAATGTAAGCGTATTAATTGTTGTAGATTCCTGAAGTTTCGTTCTTGATATAATCGCCTTTTGCAAAGGCTAGCACTTTATATCAAATGTTTTCAAAACAGAAATAGTTTCCATGAGAAAAACTTCTGTATAGCGAATTTAACACACCGAAGGTTTGCGTTAAATCATCTTTTTTCATGACAAAAGGTTACAGTAGTGAAGCTAGGGAGTTCGATCCGGGGGGGGGGGAGGAAGGGGCGAAAATCTCTTGCAGGGGCCCTTGAAGTAATTAGATACCCTGTGCCTCAACACGAACTAAGTCCTGACTTTTCGGATAAAGATTAATTCTGCTAAGGACAAAGTCAAGAAACCTTAAAGGGGGAAAATGTTGGAAACAAATCACGGTTAGATGTACATTTTTGGCATTTGGAACTCAAGACAAGAACACAAGAATCATAAGTTCTCATAAAATCGTATATCATTATGTCACCGCTTTACAATGGCCAGTTACTAAGTACATTATACTAAATGACCAAGAGGAAAGGTCTGTCTGGCCCTCTAGGGTGCGTGATTTTCTGGCATTTGAGAATCACGAAAGTACAGAAAAGCAGCATTTTCATGGCATTATCCGCTTATTCTGTTATTTTGCCCATGTACGGTACCCTTGAAAATGGTCACTTGCAGGAAAGCAAAAAGGAAGCTGCACATAAGACACGAGTCCAGTACTCTAAAGCCATTCCCACAGTGGTGGTGGTGGTCGTCGTCGTCGTCGTTACAATAATATTAATAATGATAATGACAATGACAATGACAATGACAATGACAATGACAATGACAATAACAATAACAATAACAATAACAATAATAATAA
>WURT03174099.1:0-27918 GCA_009936505.3 Holothuria glaberrima | reverse complement strand
AGTCAAAACCACCAAGGCATTTTTATTAAAGATACTTAACATTTTAAAATAAGAGAATGTTTTCTCAGTATGTGTTTCCAACAAAGTGTCTACAACCAGTTCTATTGTTAATATGCACAAAATGAATTCAGACGATAGAGTTGGGTTCTTCACATTTCCACAAGATGTGAGTTTCGAAATTTAAATTGGATCAGTATCGTAGCTACATGGGTGCGTCTGGCGTCTGAAGAAAAGTGTTCTTTATGTCTCAGCCGAGCGAAGTTCTGCTGCAAATCACGACCCATCATTAGCATATCCAGAGTAAATTAAATCAAGTTCTCATAAGTTTATAAATGACACACCATCTAGTCAAAGCTTCCATCCATTTCAAATGAACAACCCACAATTGAAACAGTTACGAAGTGAGGGTGATATGATATATGTCAATCTTTTAAGTTGATCAGTACAGATATCAATCTCCCCCCCCCCCATACCACCTTCCAAGAAGGGGGTCATTTGTGCTGACTCGTTGAAGAAGTAAGATACTAGCCGCACTGTTTGTCAAACGGACATTCCTGATGTTTTCCAGATCAATTTGTTTAGTTTTAAAGACTTCTCACACTTTAAAAGACTTACCTTCTTTTCATGTTAGCGGCTGTGTGTGATTAGGCTCCTTGGTCGAACCACATTTCTTCCCTCTGACGAAGTACCATATATGCATCCAAGAAGCTTAGGCCATCGTATGCATCGGCTCCGGCAAATGACACATCCTATATAATACGGTACTCGGGTTCTCATCCGTGTGATAACGTTTGGTGGAGGAGGTCGGCAGAAAGGTGCCTGTTAAAATTGGTGGATCGGTAGGGAGAAGGGCATCCCTCTCTAAGGTTTGTAAAAAACAGTACACGATTTGTTTGTCTTTGAATGCTATGGGTGGAGTATATAGAAGTATCTGGGGATTCAAGTACCCCGAAAGATGCAGTTGGGGTAGCTTACAAAGGAACTGCTTTAATGATCCGCCAAGATGGATATCAGGCTGGGAAGGTACCACAGTAGAATGAAGGAAGCTTTCATAACGGAGGATAATCTTCTACACAGGGACCGCCTTTCTCTTCTGTTCTATAGACGCTTGAAGTGTACGTAGCACTATCTTTAAAGTTTCAGCCTTTGAAATTGTGTTACCTCTGTTAATTTCTGGTTTACGACTCGTTCCAAAAATTGATCATTCTTTCTTCAATACCTAATATTAGCAAATATCGGGATTGACAACATACTCTCCTGATTTTACATGGACAATTTACCAGCCATCTTCCATGACTTTTATCCCAAAAAAATAATTTAAAAATTTCACATAAGTCATGAATTTGGACACTAAAACATAGCAAACTGCCGCAACTTGTCGGCCATTTTTGATTTATGCAAATACGAAATTCCTTCAGACAATATTTTAATAATATCAAATGACGCTTCTAGTACTCTTTCAAAAATTTTAAATGCACTTAATTTTGCTTGGCTCATTCGAATAAGCTACCTGTCTGCAGGTCAAAAGAGGTACACTCTAAAAACAAAACAGTGAATTTCACTCCAAAAAGAGTGAATCAAGGGATAACTCCTAAGGAAGAGTGAATTTCACCCGGAGTCGATTGACAATTGGAGTGAAGTTTCACTCCACTCCGGGTGAAATCACTCTTCTTTACGAGTGGTCCCTTAATTCACTCTTTTTGGAGTGAATTTCACTCTTTTGTTTTTAAAGTGTATATAAAGTTAGAAACTTCCTGCAAAGTTTAGGAACTGGTCGCTATTTCCAAACACACGAGAACAAAGAACTACGTGCTTTTCCAAAGTCCTCATTACTGCCTTACGAATTAACTCTCCCCTACATCAGTGAAATACAATAGATAATGTGCTTATGCTTTTTTGGCGGCAAGTTTCCTTCTTGGCCCAATCTTGTTGTACATTTATTTCTTCTCTGGCAGTTTTCTCAATAATATTTTTATGCTATATAATGCATTGCAGCATAAAGTGCATGTGTTCCAGCCCTAGCGTTTGTCTCGCGGATATGTATGGCGGTACCTACTGTTACAATTCGAAGTTATGCATGAACGTATATAGGTCGAGTGATAAAACAGATGAACAAAAAAATTATTGGTGTTAAATATATGAGGGGTGTAATATCTTTTTCATCTGGATAGCTAATTATTTCAAATTAGAAGAAGACGTATTTGGACCATACATTAAAGAGCACCATTTCCACATTTTTTTCATCAAATGACCTCTACAGAATGGGTCGAGAAAAATTACGTGAGCGACCAGTTCTGTATAGAGTAAAAACAGAAACAGTCAATTTAACAGCTCTTGAATTTCCTCTCTTCGATTAAAGTACAACTGCTGTGGATGGACAGTCTTTCGAAGACTGCAAATTCCGAGAACAAATGCCAAAATCTCCACAAGAAGGGTCCCAAAGACAACACTGTGACTCGGTGCAAATAACTATCGATAAGGAAAACATTTTAGGTATAAAATTATGTCGTGTCATGTAACATCTTCACCAAATTTAATTTTACGACCACCAACATAAACTACAATAGGAAGGCAAAGACTAGAAACAGCTGTGGTGATCACATTACTTTTTCAACTTCCTTTTTCGTCGAAATAGTATAAATTGAGACAGATACTCTGTTCATGTTGTAAAGATCAACAACCAAATTTCTTAGTCATTAACACTCTGCGACATATGACACCATAGCAGATTTCCAACAAGTCACCATTTCTATGAATGAAATCCTGCCCCAGGCCCATAGCCCACTTGAAAAATTTTCTCCCCATAGGAACTTTTCAAGTTGTCATTGACTTAATACATTTTTATACATTTGGCCCCCTGGAAATTTTTCCGCCCCCTGGAAGCCATTTCGCCCCATTCAGTACCTTGTCTGGCTACGGGTCTGCCCTGCTGTTAGAAATAAACATGCATACACCCTTTCACAATAGCAATTACCTACATGGGAATTGTCTATTGCATTGCACTGTGGCAAAAAATGACGCACACCAAAATTGTATCCCACAATCCCGGTTGCCATTAGGAAAACTATATATATGGGCCATGTCACCAAAGCTTTCGCTACAGTCCTAAGTTCACTCGAAACTTCTGGCTTTGAAATACAACCAAACACAACTAGTACAGTTGTGTAATAAATACGAGTACTCATAAGTCACTACTTTACATTTAAACTGAATGTAAAAAGACCCTAACAGCAAAGTTAACCTTCCCTTGACCTTCCTTCTATGAGTGGGCGGTAACTACATTTACAGTCTACGCTCACTGATTTGACCTATGTCTAGCAATATGGAAAATCCCGGATTCAAATTTTGGATCACAACAACTGTGTCTTACGTACTTGTCGTGGGTTGCAATCGGATTTGTAACGTCGGCTCAACCACTAAATACACTTACGTGCTGTCACAAAGGTCGAAATAGTATCGTAGCGAGTGCACCGGTACATCAGTCATTTAAGTTAAACCAGATTAAACAGCCCTGTTTTCGGGAAAAAAAATAGCTTCACCAATATGTCGAGTTGGCAAGTGAGTTTTCTCAATATTTTTTTTGTAGGTCTAACGAGGGAGTTACTACATGATCTTACTAGAATATACTATAATATTAGCAGAAGGAAATAGATTACTGCCATGACATATAGGAAGGGAAGCGGTATTATGAACACATTGTACATGCATTGCATTACACTTTGCTTTGATTTACTGTTTTATTTTAGTTGCGAGGTTTGTTCGTGGAGTTGTTTTGTGTCAAAAAGCAACACCCTGGTTTTTGCCAAAAAACTAGTGATAAAAAACTTGGCGTGGAATTGTATATAACCGTTATTGTCATATATAGCTGTAGCCTAATAATGTAATAAGTAAGCCTCAATGCTGTTATATGTATTATGATAAGGCGTAACAATGCGAAAGCCGGTATGAATAGGATAACATGGGCAAGGGAGAAGTACTGCGCAAAATGTGACGTGCGGTAGGGGAGGTACAGCATTTTGGGGCCTTTTGGTCCGTTTTGACGTAAACTCGAATGAGCTTGGCTAGGCTATGAGTTAGTTAGTTAGATGAGGTTTTTACGGCTCCGTTTTTAAACAATTGGTTAAAGTCGGGCAAGCCTTTTTTTCCAGTTATGACCAACTGGTTTGTTTTCCCTCCTCCATTGCTTAGGCTAGGCTAGGCTATGAGAGAAAATCAGATGAATGTACATTTTAATATTGGTAAAATGGTTTTATTAAAGATAGTAAGTTCGCTACTATTATTCAGGGAAAGAGGTATGGTCATGCTGAGACTACCGTTGTGTTAGAAGATACAGTAGTCAAAACTGAAATGAATGGGAAGTTAAGTTAGTATAGGTGTATAAAGTGAGAAGCTGTATTACTAGTATAATATTGGGTAAAGAATACCAGCAAACACCGCAGGCTCCATATTAAGGATCCACATACCTTTTGTAAGCATGCCTTTTATTTGTTGGACCATGAACTTTCTAGGGGTAAAAATGCTGGGTGAAATTAGTAGCTGTGTTTCGTCCACTGTATCAACTTAGGTGGGTGTGACTTGAACGTAACTCAACGGGCAAATGTTGAGTTAGATGATCAGTCCGTCGGTATATTCATGTTGACACCAGCTACGTAGCAGTGATGGGCATGAAATCAGTTTGAAGAGTTACTATCATGTTATCGTGCTTTCAATTTCTGTGTACAACGACGGGATTAGGTTGATGAAGCTGTAAAGTACATTCTGAACATACTGCAAAACAATTTTCTTCGGTGAAAGGTTCTCACACACACACGGTACTGTAGAAATACGTTCTGAAATTTTCTATGCCTACATTTTTTCGACAAGGGAAATTCAGAATATCCTGGCACAAGATGGGTACTAAACCTATGAACTTTCTTTAAAGCTTAAAGGAAAAATAAATTCTGCTTTCTTAGTAGGTACCTTTAATAAAGCAACAATAATAAACAAGAGACAGCAAACAGCTTTCTTTCATTTGTTTCGTTCTGGAGATATGGCTTATTTATTGCAGCGACAGGGAATCACCATAACATGACTTGAAGCAAGTCTGTAATCAGAGCCACATTAGTACAAACCTGTAACGTATATCTTTGGTACTTTTTTTTTAATAGTTTTTTTAGTTTTAAGAAAGGAAATGAAAATTGTTAAGCATCCTTTCTAAAAATTTACAACCAGGGTTATAAATTGTTTAAACAAAAACGAACCAGTACCCATGGTAGCAAGGTACGAACTTTCAATAGCTAGCGGTTTCTAAGAGGGCAACCTGCAACTTAACAGCATCTTGCATGAGCAACCTGACATCAGCCCCACCATTGTGGGGCTGATGTTTGTCAAAAATGTCCCAGATTTGGCTAGATATGACTAAAGAAGCAGTCAAGTAGTGACCTCAAAACAAATAATTTTAAAGTTAAAATGCAGTTCTCCCATTTTGAATGAGTGTGCCTTGTCATTCTAGTTCAGAAAAGTCTCTTATCAATCATGTGGCAATATGTTTGTTACTCATTTGTTAAATTCAAACAGAAAAACTCCTTGGCTTACCGTCAATATTCAATGTTTGTATACACAAACATGATGACAGATACTTGTGAGCGAAAAAAGGAAATTTGTAAGATAAAACAAACTTTTGAAAAATACACTTGGGTTACTGCCATCTCTGTGTAAATAACTGTCAGAATGGATGGTTGGCACGTTTTGAACCTTAGTGGTTTTTATTTCTTTTCAAATATGAACCCTTCCAAACGTAATACCAATTAAGCGGCCACACGGAAAAGGGCCCAGGGCCGCCTGCAGCCCTAAGTCGGCTGCGTTCAAGAACCAGTGAGCAAAAGCAACGCATATGAACGCAATTCCATGTGGTTTATCAGGGGCAAGAAATTTGTTGATGGTAGTGTTTTCAGGCAGTTCAAAGTAACGATTTTATTCTTTTAAAAAAGGGTGTCACGGATGTATTTTTGGTTTGTTCTCTCAGAAGCCACATAAATATTGAAAGAAGTCAAACGAGGAGTTTTAATAGTCAAAATAATTTACTGAACTTTCATTTCTCCCTGAAAGCAGATTCCATTAAAACGACCTCACTCACCTCAGTTTTTCTCCGAAACCAACAAGGACAGCCCCAACTCTAAGATGTCACGTTATTCGCCAAGTAAGTACGTGCTGATAATTAATTGTGTGAACTCCTTGAATTTGTCACTGTTGCTAGTTTTATTAGAGAAGAGTTTTAAAGTTGTTCCAGATGTGTTTAAGGTGTAGATTTCAACAGTATCCTGAAGTTCTGTTTTAATTGGGAATCACGAACTGTTATTTCCAGGCGATGTGGGAGACATTTGTACTCTTGGAACAAAATGGAGGTGTTGTTCGGCTTAAATGACGTAATGGGTTTCGAGTGCTCACCCCTCCAACAATAAATCCAGGGTGCGCCACTGAAGTATTTTACATAATATCATTTGCAGTTTTTTATTTACCTTCCGAGTCACAACAACGTGTTTATACGTGTGACTGAGACAGTTTGGGTGGGCGTGTATCTGTGGCACAAAGCTTGTGAACATGATATTTCAAGATTCAGAAATGGATACTATTGATTCCTCAGGTATACCAACTAGGAAAGAGAACAGTTTTTGCTGGAGATCACAGATCACTTGGGCTCTCTAAATGTCTAAAACCGAAAAGGTAGTTCATACTATACGTCAAGATAATAGATGCTTATCGTGTTTGGAATGTAGAATGTGTTATGGTCGTCATTTTGGTAGAGGTTAACGGTTGGATATACTGCCAGGCAGTCCAGGCAGTCTTTTATTGTGATACTGAAGCCATTGTTTCTACTGGATCAAAGTCTATTAGACTCACTAGATGTCAAAGTATTAAACATGATATCTCAGTGGTATAATTTGCATAGTTTGTTGCTTGCCCTGACCGCGTTACATCATGCTTTATACCTGAAGAATATATAAGGTGTGGAAGTTTACATCTTTTCAAATTTGATAAATACTAAATCACCAGTTTTACACTTCAGCAGACCTATTCTGAAAATAATTCCTTGGCGGTTTAAAAGTCTGTTGCATTACACACTCTAATAGCAACAGTGAACATATCTTACGGCCCTTCAAACTTTTTGGTCCCATGGATCGGATCCCGTTTTATAGCTGGAATGAAAAGCGACTATGGAATTGAACGTATAGGCGCTTACACCATTGGGATGTTTCTCTCTCAGAGAGAGGCATATTTAAGTTATAAGAGCGGTAGAAAAATGAACACACTATGGAATACCTCATTCTGTGACTCATGGATCACGAAAGAGTCATTGACAATCGATGAATCTATAATATTATACACATATTTATTTACGAGGTAACTCCACCATGAAAGTGTCAATTTAAAATCTCAAAGTTAAAGTGTTATTTCCTTCTACAAGCAGTCACTAAGCCTAAATCAATGAGCCCTCTCGGGCTTTCTGGTTTAATATACTACAATGGGACGAAAAATTCCAGCTTTTGGAAGTTTTCTTCCAAAATCGTCCTGCCATTAAAGATTGTCAAGGACAATCATACATTTCAGAATTGCTACCTGGACTAGAATTCCATTCTGGAATAGGAATCGTAATTACCTTCAATGTTTCTTTGTGCTATGAAAGAAACAACAATATCCGTCTCTCGGCAGGAGGCGGCAATAATTTAGACCTGTAATAAATCCTCCTTTCAAGTTAAAACAATCGCCCCATTGCGCAATGAAACATTCTTCTCTTCTTAACCTTGAAAAATCTTCCAAGAGTTACGTTTTTTCCCAACGAAATTGGAAGACGAAAAAACGGCGTCCAAAATCTTCCAAAATGGTCTCATTTTTCACTGGTAAAGTGCACCATCAGTCGTTCATGGCTACAGTACTTCCTCTTTTATCTCATTTCCCTCCAGCAGGTTCTTTCTAGTATGACGAATAATTCTAAAACAAACATTAGTTTTAATTAAAAGTGTAATTTTGTAGGACAAGAGTCCTCAGAATTACAACGTAAAGATTAAACACACCAAGAAAAAGTAGTTCATTCAACCAAAACTATTTTGGAAAAGCATGTTTGATAGTCTTTGGGCCAAAGTGTAGTGGCGGTTTCCCTATAGAAATGACTAAGTAAAAGCCATACTCTGAACTTGCTCCTATAAAAGATCCTGAACGTATCCGGTGGCTTAGTTTCATTAAGGAAACAACTCTTCGTGCTAAAATGTTTTCCATTACATTGAATCCCACACAAAAACTAAAATGACAAAATGCCCCTGCGGAGTAAAACAGCATTAAGACAATAATGACGACAATGTCACTTCAAATATATATGAGACCGACTGCATGATCAAGTGGTTAGTGCATCCGACTTGCAGCCGGAAGGTCGGGGGTTCGAATCCTGGCCGGGTCATACCAAAGAATTTAAAAAGGAACCTACTGCCATTGTGATTGGCGTTCAGCGTAAGCAATGGAGTAGGGAAAACAAGCCAGTGAGCCACAAGTGGGAAAAAAGGCCGTGGCCGGCCTGACTTAAACTATTTAATTGCAAATTGAGCCGTAAAACCTCATCTAACTAACTTCAAATATAATTATATGGATTTCATTATGCAATTGCATTAGTTATCGTTGTGTGTTCATTTCCTTTCCCAGCGGGCTGCCATACGATTCAAAGAAGTGTATTACCACCACTCTTTGGTCACGCCCCAACTACCCAAATGAGTGCAGATATTGATGGTATGTACAGGATTTACACAACATCTTTGTAGAACAATGTTGTCTCACAGTTTAAAAGGATAGGTATATCGATTTGTTTAGGAAAGTACAGTTTGTTTCCCCTGTACTTTCCCTGCTTACAATTCTTTTGTTATTCTTAAAATCTTCATTGTGTTGGATGTCAGGCGTTTATGCAGATACTGAAAGTAGGTTCGCACAGGACAAAGTCTAATAAAAATTTGTAAAAAAGTTTTATCATTAGTTAGCAACTTGTCATTTACCTGCCTCTTATTTACACATACATATAAACGAATTATGATAAAGATAATTGGCCTTTGTTTCTTCTCAGCTTCTTGCATATAGCCAGAAAAAATCCAAATCCACTTTTCTACACATCCATTTCTACATCTTTATTTTTACCAGCAATTCAACCACCAGTAAAATTTGCCATAAGTCCATTTCGTGAAATGGTCGTGAAACTCCACCATCACCTGGATAGGCTAGACATTGTCAAGATGGCCTACATAATGGAACTGCCAGATACCTTCGAAGAAGAAATGGGTACTTTGAGAGATCCACTCCTTTACCTCATACAGGTAGCTGAACGGGTTGGTCGGGTGAATGGACAAGACGTGGATATGTTAATTAATTCCCTTGTGATGTTAAAAAAATCACAAGATGCAGTGCAGATTGTAAGAGGGTACAAGGAGAAGTATTTGCAACCTTCCCAAGATGCCTCAGTTTGGAAGAAGACCACAATGCAACCAGATTCCGAACAGAAACCAGCAGAAAAAGATTACACAAAATACTGGTTAAAATTTCACGATTGGTGTGGCAGGCAAAATATACTTGATGCTAAGGCGGCATCGTGTAAGACAGTGACAGATTATTTAAATTCATTGACATCATCAAATAAGGTGTCCACTATTATGAATTACTACAAAGGCATACTACAACATCACCAAACCTTTAAAACTACAGACAAATTGAAGCTGGAAGCATGCATAAAAGAACTAAAAGAAAAAGAGAAAAAGACAAAAAGTTAACCCTGAGATGACGCAAATGCCCAGATTTACAGATACGACTTCATATTAGTAAGTTCCTGCAAACATCTTAAGTATACATATGTAGACAATGGAGTTTTAGTATACTGGGTGGCTTTTTATTGTTAATTGTACATCAATATCAGCCTTTAGTCATTGCTAAATACACCCAAGGAATTATGGGAACTGGGAGTATAAAAAATATAATAAAGACGTCAGCACTATTGTTTAAACTTCCGGTTCCCATGATCCCTCTGGTGCATTTGGCAATGATTAAAGTCTGCTAAAGAAGGCGTTATTTAAATCATTTATAGGGTTCCACTCATTCAGGACCAGGGCCGTAGCGAGCGGGAGGTGTGGGGTGTCACACCCACCAATATTTCGTCGCCATCGGCAAATTTTCGCTCTGTCGGCTAAAGGGAAGAGGGGAAGGAAAAGAAGAGAGGAGGAAAAGAAGAGGGAAGAAGGGAAAGGAAAGGAGAAGGAAGTAAAAGGGTAGACGGAGATCGGAATGAAAAAGAGAAAGAGAGAACGGGAACGCGCGGCCAGTCTGTTATCGGCTATTTTCGATTTTCGGCTCTTCATCTAATTGGCCAATTCAAGTTGAAGGCCTGTCGGCAAATTCATCATGCATTTGACGGCCATATCAACGGCAATCGGTGAATTTGGACGAGTAACCGAGTCCGTCGGCAACTCGGAGAAAGAAAGGCAATTTAGGGCTTCCGTATAGGCGCGATACTTCGAGTGTTATGACCAGTGTTTTAGCCAGCCCTATGTTTGCGACAATGTCGCATTAACGGCGACTGACAAGCAAATTCTACGTGGGTATAAATTTTGACAGAATCAGCCTCACAAGAATAATTTTGCCAGTTCCTTGCTGCCAGCACATCAAATTTGTCTGCTTTAATTGTGACAGGACTTTGTAATTCACACGCATTTATTTTAACCTCCAGCCCTACTTTCATCTCGAAGTTAAAGTAGACTGATTCCGTGCATAACGTCCGCGGCGCAATATTTTTATGTAGTAAAATATTTGTCACCAAGATTTTTGGTTCCTCATTAGGGCAGAAATACACTCACATATTGCACCATTTGCGATCTAGGCACCTTTCAAATTTCAAAAATTATTATCTTTTATCATCACCATGTGATCAATAGCATCCAATTGCCATGGAAAAGGTATCCTTAGCCCGATTTCTAAACCCTAACCTTGAGTTCAAACACATGTGCAAATTCCCGAGGATCCGGTTTACCCACAAACATCATGGGAAAAAAATAATGCGTGTCGCTCGTGTCTTCCCCTTACTTGAAACTCAGGCCTTCAAATTTTGAACACCAAAATGTAACCGATATAGAACGCATCAGTTGCGTACGCAGAGGGCATTGAGCCACCCCCCCCCCCCCCCACCGATGCCACTTTTATATTTAGTTCCTAAAATGCGTAATTTGGTTTAACACAAATTCTACTTCCAAATGTAGCATATGTGGCAACAGATCGCATGTAAGGACACCTAATTTTCAAACATTTTCCCCCAGGCCAGCGATCACACGACATACTGCATGGCCCCCTTGAGAGAAATCCGTGGTACGCCACTGAAATGCATCCTGGCGTTTGAAGCATATTCTGAACGCTAATGTTAAGATTCTGAACATTTTTCTCCATTTTTGAACGTCGGACCCCTATTTAAACACTTACCGTATTTAAACGCCTAACGAGTCTAGTGTTCAAATGCTGAACGCATAGTATTCAAACTCTGAACGTCAGGTTCACCTCCTGAAGTGAAGTTGTATGAGAGGAATTGCATAACACATTAAAATAATTAGGGATCTTTGCATTGATTAATGCATCATCAACGAAAATATACCAATCCTGGGACTTCATTTTTTACCCAGAAATATGCTAAAACCTCAGAGCTTCCGGTGGCTTCGCCTCATGGGCCCCATGGGGGCTTTGCCCCTGGACCCCACCAGGGGCCCCAAGGCGCGCCCCTGGACCCCACCCACTATCGCTCGCGCTTCGCGCTCGTTTTACGCATCACCAGATCTGTCGGCAAAACATGGTCTTTACACCCCCAAAGATTACACCTTCGCCACGCCCCTGGTCAGGACATAGAATCTTTTTTCTTTCTTATGTGTCAGGTTCTATAGTGGTGTGAGCAGACATTTGTTATAGTGTAATTACATTGAAGGATGATGTGTGCTTACAATGAGATATGCAACGCCGTGGAGTTCTCTCTTGTCTAACTTAGTATTGTTTTCTTCCACAAAAAGTTAAACGAGGTAAACGTTTACATATTTCCAGTGAAAACGCTCTCATTCTCTTGCAGACTAGAGGCCGTGTAGTGGAAGCCAAGAGTATCCTGTTTTGTTGAATCGTGTGGCTGACCAGAATAGCAGTAAATTTTACGACTGGTCCTTGATCACGAGTTTATTACCACCGTCAATAATTAGCAATGTTTCTCTTTGTGCTCTAGACGAGTTCTCAGTGACTGTCAAACCAAGTGCTTTTTAATCTCCATGGGATAAAGAAAAATAATCAAAGCCACGCTTTGCGTAACTTTTGTTTTGCAAAAAGGTAAAAGAGTAAAATTCTGTTACTTTTGTTTAAATTTCCATGATATTTATCATGAATGTCAAAGAATGACAAAGTATGTTTTTTTTCTTTTTGGTCTGCTGAGGTCCCACGGAGGCCGATTATTTTGAACCCAATGAATTTCTTTTGGTACCTTTGTTAAGTTTGTTGTACAATTCTTGAAGTATTGGTGCTATTAACTATTTTATCAGTTTGTGGGACAATGGTTGGATTTTGAAGTCTATAAAGGACGGAGGGATTTGACCATCAAAGTCGAGGGCGAGAGCTGAGAAGACCCAAACAGGGCTTGAAATGTAGAGACCGAGAAAACTCCTGGCTCAGCTAGATCATTTAAATAGTCGTAAATAGATTTAAAGTTATTGTACGTTTTCGAGTTTGTATTCTTTTCATTGCTTTCTATCGAGAACGCGACCATCGTTTTCACTGACCCTTGGTGTACCCATCCAAGCTGTCACTTATGGCATTCCCTAAGTGATTTTGCAAAGTTTTTCGTTTAGCCAGCTAAATTGTTCGATAAGCGATGCAATGGATTGAAATGATTATAGAGTACTTTGTCAGCTTATTTTAAGGTATGATAGCTATAGTTTACTTGTGCTGAGGTGAGTTGGATCTCAAAGTTGGGAAGTGACGAGAGATTTTCAACTCAGATACTTTACTTGGAGGAATCAACTAGAGGCAAAAAGTAGATTCTAAACGAGATTTATTAAAACAAGCTCATAACTCAAGCTCTGCAACTCACGACCCGTCACTAGAAATATTCAGGGTGAATTTAATACATTCGTCTTAATTATAAATGGAACGGCATCTAAAAAAGACCAGGCTATGTTTTCCTTCAAATAATATTTTAGTAATATCAAATGACTCGTTGACGCCTCTAATCTTCTTTCGAGAACTTGAAATATTCTTATGTCGGCTTGGCTCATAGAATACCTGTGTACAAGTTACAAAAAAGGTCTATAAAGTTAAACACTTCTTTCATACTTTATGAGACTGCTCACTACCTCCAAGCTTACCAGAACAAAGAACTACGTGCTTTTCCCAAGTCTGCATTACTCCCTTACAAGCTCTCCCTACATCAGTGAAATACAATAGATGAAGTACTTGTGTATTTTCTTTTTCTTTTTTGGGTGGGGTGGGGTTGTCTCCTAGATCCAATCTGTTTCTAGCCTATATTTATTTCTTCCTTGGTAGTATTCTAAATAATAATTTTCATGCTATTATGCACTGCAGCATAACCAGTGCACATGTTTCAACCCTTGCTTCTCTCTGCTTCCATCTGTTGCCTTTGGGAGTTTTTCTTGAACCTACATAGGTCAAGTGATAAAACAGATGAACAAAAAATATTAGGGAGTTAACTTCTTTTCCGCTGGATAGCAAATTATTTTAAATTAAGAAGAAGATTTGTTTGGACCTTCCATTTAAGAGCATCGTTCCCACATTTTTGTTCATCAAATGACCTCTGCAAAATGGGCAAAAAACATTACGTGAGTCGAAAAAAAAATTACGTGAAACAAAGGCGATCAGTTTATGATTCATTTCTGTAGAATGTGAAGGGTCCAATTTAACCGGACCAGAAACAGTCAATTTAACGACTCTCAAATCCTCCTTCCCGATTATTTTACACGGTTTTTGTATATAAACAGTCTTTGGAAGGCTGTGCAAAATTTCGAGCACAAATACCAAAATCTCTACAAGAAGAGTCCTCAAGACAGCATGGGTCGATGCAAATAACTACCGACAAAAAAAAACATTTTAAATATTAATTTTTGTTGTCACTTGTCACAACTTCATCAATTTTAATTTAACGACCACCAAGATAAACTTGAATTGAAAGGCAATGACTCCGAACAGTTGAGGTGATCACATTACTTTTTCGACATGTCGTTCTCGTCAAAAAAGTATACAAATTGAGACTGATAGTCCGGGCATGTTGTGAAGATCAACAACAATATTTCTAAGTCGACACTTTGCGACATATGACACCATACCAGATTTCCTACAAGTCGTCTTTTCTGCGAATGGAACCCTGACGCATGCCCATAGCCCCCCCCCCCCTTTGAAAAATTTTCGCCCCCTAGAAACTTGCCATTGACTTAATACATTTTTACATTTTTTTTGGCTTTCTGAAAAATTTTCCTCCTTCTGGAAGCCATTTCGCCCCCTTAAGTACCTTTTCTTGGCCCTGCCGTTCGAAATAATTATCCATAGACCCTTTCACAATAGCAATTAACGGGGAATTGTTACTGTCATCTTACTGTGGCAAAAAGTGACGCCCACCAAATTCTATCCCACGATCTCATCCTTACAAAAAAATTGTGTAATACATTAATTGTAATACATTTTCCAACTGTGCAAAACTATGGTGGGGTGTAGAGGCGTGATATGTCTGTGAATTTTTGCGTGACAACTTGTATCATTAATAAAAAAATTGACACAAATTTCAAAAGCGTCATGCATTGACCTGCATTTCCACAGTTTGGACATGAGGCAGTGTGAGAAAAACCAAAAATCACTCTTTGACACATGTAACATGAAGCAAACTGGGGTGATGTAGGTAGAATGGGGAGAAGTGTGGTGCTGAGTAAAGTGTTCAATAATTTGGTTTTTTTTTTTTTCACTGGCCTTGTTTGTCACACTTTGACCTGGTTTGCCACATGTTTCAGCTTGACACAGTTTTCCCCACTCTTTCATTACCACACTTTTTTCCTTATGTATTTTCATATGCTTTGCCACACGTGGTTATGTGAGTTCACGTGTGACATGCAACACGTTTTTTTTTTTTTTTTTTTTTTTTTCTTTTTTGTAGAATTCAGTTGCTATTTTGAAAAGAGTCTCTGGGCCTGCTTACGCTAAAGTCCATACATATCGGAATACAGAATATATTGAGGGCAAACGCTCCTCTGAAATCTCACGCGCAGCAGTCTGCAAGGCTTTGAAACAGGTCACGGCCTAACCGATGGTGAACGCACAGCTCTGTAGGGTGACATACAGTACCTTGCAGCGAACTAGTCGATTTGTAGGGTAGTTTCAAATCAGTGGTTTCATGTCTGGTAGTTTTGCTGTACTGCATTTTTAAATATTAATAAAATTCAACATATCTAAGTAGCTAACACATTTTACAAATAAGCTGGCCATTAAAATTTCTCGTCAAGTCTGTGCTCACAATGTGCACAGTATGTTATTCTACCCTACAAATGAGAGGAATGTTCCATTTCAAAAGCTCTCGGGACATAACTAACACGACCTGTTATTTTTAATCTGCATTTTCTTACCTTAAATTATTATCAAATTGCTTCTTGTTTCCAAATTTTGTTCATTGCAGTCTCCTTACTGAATTAACATAAGGTTTATTACTAAAAAGTTTCCAAAACGAGGCAAAATCGTGTTCAAAATTCCCGGTGCTGTATAACTTCACTCACGGTTGCACTAGCCAAACGCAAATGATAGCAAGTGACGTCATGAAGAAGATAAAAAGGTGCAGGATGAATAAAAAAATTTTTCACCGAAAAAAAATCTATACCACTCAATCAATCATATTATAATTATACCACACGGAAGTTTACAAAATAACTTTTCTGGATCAATTTACCTCATATTCTGACCCCGTTAAAGGAAGATACGGAAGCTGAAATGTACCGTTTATGGTTAATTTGCCTTTTTCTTAAAATTCTCCATTGACTTTAACTCCAATTTTTTTTTCTTTTCGTAAAAAAATGCCTCCTGTAGACCATGTTTTGAAATTCATATCACTGGAAAGAGAATCCTTTTCAAATGTGAATTCCCCGATTTTCCTGAGAACGATTGTAGGAGAATTGCGAAATTGTTCGCCACGGAAGGGGGTATTTTACACAGTTAAGCGGAGGAACATAGTGTTTGTGAAACAGAGGAGCGCTTTATTTCGATATGGTATACTCAGCGGTGTATTTAAAGGGGGCCATTGGGCCATGAACCTCTCACTGATGCCGAAAAATAATATAAATTATAAATATATTGAATGTCTTTAGGTCAGAAAAAAAACTCAACAGAGCTGGATCTCAAAAAATGCCTGATTATCCCATTTTCCGATATGAGATATAAGCGTATGGGGCCATTCGAATTGTGGGGGCAGAAAAAAATGCCCAAATCTTGAAACCTTGCCCGAATTACAGGTGGAAGGAAAAACCTACCTCGAGAAGTGCGCGAAATTTTGAGGGTATTTTTTTTTTGTGGGTAAAATTCGGGCAAAATTTAGGCATAAAATTTGGGCAAATCATGTAATTTTACCCATATAAACTGAACTCCCCCCCCCCAAATTTTGGCCCATATTTTGCCCAATTTTTGGGGTCTCAGAATTTTGGGGGGAAGTCTCCCAATTCCCAAAAACATGTCTCGCCATACAAAATTTCAGAACAAGAAATGCCAATTTAGAGATATTTTCAGCGCAGGTCAAAGAACCCGGAGATGCAGTCTCCTGCCATCTGGAAACCTTTGTGAGCCAAAAAAATTTTTGTACGCTCCGCGCCAACTTGTGGAGGCTCTCCTTATAGATAGTAAATCATGCTCCATGACCCCCCCCCCCCTCCCTCCGTCATCGAATTCCTAGCAACGCCGCTAGGTACAGTCGGAACTTTGGGCCTTGAAACACTGACATATAACTATGTAAAGTACATCTTTGTAATAAACACGAACAATCACATACCTTACAACAAATTGACCTTCCCTTGACCTTCCTTCAATGAGTAGCAGTAAACTACAGTATAGTCTACATTCATGATAGCCTATGAGTTATGTTTGGGGAATTGGAAAATCCCGAACTCCTGAATTACAACAACTGAGCTTTGTCTGATCAAGGAACTGGTCTTATGTACATCTGAGGGTTGCAATTGGATTTGTAACTACGGCTCAACCACTACATATAGTTCCTATCAAAAAGTTCAATACCTGATTCTATCGAGTACACGGACACACCATTCATTTTTATACGTAAAACCAGGTTAAACAGCAGCGTATTCGGATAAACAACGGGCTTCACCAATATGTCGAGTTCGCAGGTGAGCTTTCTCAATACTTTCTATTTAGAGCCTTGCCATATTAGGCTCCACTGTAAGCAGAAGGAAGTACTAGCATACTCCCATAACATAGGGAGGGTAGCGATATCTGGCATTGTAAATGCATTGCATTACACGGTTGCTTTGTTTTACTGTGTTTTACTTAGGGCTGTTTTTCCATGGAGCTGCTATTTGTAGTCAAATGGCAGCTCCCTTGCTTTTCGCTTCAGTAGGTAATGTGCAACAGAACAGGTACGGGTAGACGTACAAGACCTAAAGTTTTCATCCTTAATAACGGATTTGTCTTGGATATGGGATTTGAGTTGGAGGCTTTTGCGAACAAACTAGTGATAAGAAATGGGAGTGGAAGTGCGTATAATCGTTGTCATACTGCTGTAAAGTTGAGATAAGTTTGGCACTGTAATATGGCAGGTCGTGATAACGGGGGCGTATGTGTAACATAACATAGTTAAGGAAGGTGTGTAAAATGCAACGGACCGGAGAAGTACAACAATGGTGTTTGTCTTTTGGTCTGTTTTGAAACAAGTTCGTCTTTAACTGGGCTAGCTTTATATTATGTGAGAAACCAGATGAATGAACATTTAGCATTGATAAAATGGCACGAATAAGGATACTTACATCGCTCGAAAGGGTATCCAGTAGAAAGAAGTAGGGTCACTGTGACTGTCTGTGTGTTAAGGAAGATCAAAGTCAAAACTGAAATGAATGGGAAATTAGGTGTGTTGCTGTGTCACTGGTATAACCAGTGGCGTCACCAGACTTTTCAAAGTGGGGGACTGGGGGCAAGCCCCGGAGGGACACACTAAAATGAAGGACTGGGCGTCACTCTAGGTATCTTAGTGACGGGAAACGCTTCCCTATGGGCATCAGACCCCACAGGCTCTTGGGTATTTACAAATTAAAATGTGACCATAGAATGAATCATTCAACTATCTCCAAAATGTCATTGCAGCTGACTTGAACAGACCACAAAAACCGAAATCACAATGTGACCATTGTGTTAGTCTTTCACGCACTAACGATGGAGATGTGAATGGGGACAACGAATGGATCATGCTAATGTTTGCACTGATCTTAAAAATACGTTCTAGTTTTGCTGCCCAACTAGGAGTTAATGTTGGGACAACAACTTGCCACTGATTGGGAGCCTTCAAATTGGAGTGTATATATTTAAGTCGAGTTAATATCAAAGTCGAATACATTCCAAACGTTCAAGGACTCCTGTCACAGCATATTATGTAAACATTACTAGCAAACGACTCCAGATCCTTCACTTTGAGTATTTTACAAGTTAGGACTCCACTCGAATCAAGTCCTTGGACTTTGCGTAGGACATATGTCTCTAAAATCGAGACTTCATTCTGACTCGAGACTTTTGAGTTATTGAATAGAGCCACTACAACGCTACCTATGCTTCTAACACAATTACCTGAAGATTTGAATTCTAACAAGACCCCATGTTATTTTTGCGGAAGAGATTTGTACACTGTCTTTATTATTGAGTGAACTGAGATAGCAAATATTCTAGGGTGCTGGTTCTCGAACTTTCTGAGGATAGGGGTACTGTACTGTACTGTAAAACCCAGTTTGTTGGGAAAACTTAATACAATTGCGGTAACTTGCTGCGTGAAGCTTTGTTTGTTCAATCAGCCGAGTTTCTCTGATTATGGGTCTCATTGTAAGGAGAAACTCAGTTCACTAAACTTCAAGCAGGAAGTTACCTCAATGCTATTAAGTTTCCCAACAAACTAGGTTTTACAGTGCATGTATAGGTTGAGCTGAGATGGAGGAACGCTAGGGAATCTCTAGCAGAGAAATAGATGTCACTAATTAACAAAAACGAACGCAAAACTACAAACTTAAGAGCTTCCGAAGTTGTAGCCGTGGTAAACAGTGGCATAGTGTTCGAGGTACAAATGTTTAAAAGGAAGTGTTCTCTTAAGAAGACAGCCTGTAACTTAACAGACGCTAACAAAAGCAACCCGACCTCGGTCCAACCATGGTGGGGCATGAGGTCAGAACGTTTGGCTTTGCAAACGCCCTAGATGGCAAAAAAAAACACTTTGAACCACAGATTATGTCAGACACCCGGTACACATAGCCTTTACAGTTCTTACTGTAGCATCAGAACTTTCATGTGGCGAAAGGATTTTCCGGATATGCTGGCTAATCTCCCCAACTGAAAGTGGAGGCAATCTAAAGCCCGGAAAAGGTGACTATTTACTGAAAGGGTGGGATGCAAAATGCACGGAACTTGAAAAGGGCATGAAATTTTGGGGTTCCTAATGAAGACAAGTTTTTTATTTCTCTTTATTGAATAAGAGTCTGCCCTCTTTAGGAGTAAATCGCCCGGAATTCGTCGGGTCGGCTGGTCGTTATTGGGGATTACTTGTTTTATCGTTAATATTAAACCACCACGAAATTGAAATTTCACTAGGGGAAGTTTTCCCCTACTAAGTAATTTCTCTTGCCCCAACCGTTGTCTAAAATTCTGTGTCTAACATTCGTGACTCCCCAGTATGATCATTTGATGTTTTCATGCATGGGTTTGCGGTAACAGAAGAGCTTTCAGCACACAGAAATGAGTCAGCTGCTCACTTTTTGATAAAATGTCAAATTTGGTATACATTACTTTGACACATGCTGAACAAAATGAGAGGTGGACAACACCCAAAGTTGCCTTTGAGGGAGGCGTGGCCTCATATTTTCAAAATGGCCGCCATAAAATGGCTCACTGTATTTACTTGGGCATAATTTCACATCTGAGCAACAGTTTTAAGTGTTGCAAAACTATACTTTGGGTTGGGGGACATAATGATATCAATAAGTACAATTCGTTTTACTAGATGTTTACATCATTTACATCTTTTTAAAATGGCCGCCATTAAATGCTCAAATATAAATGTCTGATGATAATTGAACTTCTAAGTAACATTTTTGTGTGATTTTACTGCTTTACCATGGTTTGGGGAAATAACAGGATCAAAAAGAGCAACAGTTCATGTTACTTGATGTTTACTTCATTTGTATATTTTCAAAATGGCCAACATGAAATGTCCATATAATATTGTCTAGACATAATTTCACCTCCACGTAAGTTAACGTAACACATTTTGTGTGACTTCACTGCAGTAGCATTGTTAATTTGTTTGCCTTATAGGATCAATTAGGGCGTACGTTAATGTTACTGGATAGTTATCTCATTTGCATATTTTCAAAATGGCTGCCAAGGAATGTTGAAATATAATTGTGTGGGTATAAGTTCATTTTTAAGTAACAGGTTTGTATGATTTTACTGGTTTGGGGACATCACAGGATTAACAAGAACAAGATTTCATGTTACTGGATGTTTACCTCATTCGCATTTTTTACAAACTTGCTGTCATGATATGCCCCAATTTGTTTCGTGGAAATATTTTCACTTCTTAGTCTGATTTTTTAGAGATTAATTGCCCTCCTGTAGTTTAATATCTAATGTAATTTTACGTCTAACGCATTTGCGCATTTTTAATTTTAAATACATTTTTGGGGCATAATTTCACGATTAAGAGATATTTTGGAGCGACTTAATGTTGTTGGGTTTGAGGGGAGGAAGATGTTATCCTATGGAAAGAGAAAAATCTCTGCTATAAAATGCCTAACTCTTTTGCATATTTTTTTTTCAAATTGGCAGTCATGACATGTCAATAACTATTCCTTTGGGCATATCTTCATTTCTCATTCACATTTTGAATAGTTTTAGATGCGTGACTTTTAAGGAATGAAGGATCAATAAAGATCAAATTAGGTATAATTGAATGCATACTTGTGGAGGAAGTGATCAACTCAACTTACTCCAGAAGGTGATTTACTTTTGGGTCGGCATTTCGTATGCATTTAGTACGACAATGGTAACTAACAGTCCTCCCCCCCCCCCATCAACAACGAAACAAAATTTAAAAAGTAAACTTAACATGAAACATGAAAATCACGGTCTGTACTCTACACGCAACCTAACAATTGACCATTTGGCGTTCTATCTATCATATGGTCCATATTTAGTCATTTTTTTGGTTGGTTAACTTCTGAGGAAAGTCAGAGTCTACTGACAATTTTAGAAATTTCAATTTTCTGGGTTTTTAATATTTTCTGCCTTGTTGGTTTATTGTAAATGTCTTCTGCCAGTTTTTGGCGGTGTCAACATCTTGAAACGTCAATTGCACAAATTGCATTGCAGCATGTACTAGGTGGCTGTCGTGAGATGAGAGTGAGTGAGATGCCGTTATAAGTATCCTAGAGTGTACTACAGCAAGATCTTAATGTACATCCTGCTAATATATGATGGATTGTGCAACACACACGATGAGACTCATCTGTAGTTCATGTACTGGAATTAAACCATTTTTCCAAAGCTCCTGGTCACTCATTTTGTGAGATTTCTGAGATATGTCATGTTCCACTTACAAAACCCTTTTGGACCTTTTAGCAGCATCAGCCCAACAGCAGTTGGCTGAATATCCACTTATTTGTGGTATTGTACGTTGTACAGCAAAATGTGAAAGTAAGAGGCTGCATATAAAGTAAGGAAAGACATGTTTTCACAAGGCTCAAGATCTGTTGTAACACTGCAAAAAAACATATACCGTATTATATATCAAGGTGGGCAAAATGGGGCAGACACTTGTGCTCAAGCTGTGCTTCGCTAAGTCAACATTACATGCTTGGCAGGCATATACTGGATAGCACTACAAGAGGAGCATCAATGGTTTGTAGTGAGCTCATTCATTAAGGATGTAGCAAAGCATGAAAGGCTTGAAGGCTTGATACAAATGCAAGATCAACAACTTTCACTGCACCGAACTGTCCATGTGGTAGGCACAATTAAGTAACTTAAAAAATATGGAGTTGCTACTTATATTAATAACAGCTCCCTAATAATAGTAATCAGTGGGAAATGAAACAGAATTAGCACCTTTAACAATTTACCAGTCAGATTATCTTTGCACAAACTGATATTTAATACATTTACAGCTTGAGAAGTACTAATTGAAATCATTTAATGTGATTTTAATTTGCATTCAACTTTCAAAACCAGCGTTATTCATTCTAAATCTCTTTAACGTGGTAATTAACAAACACCTTGTTAAAAAATTTTGAAATTTCATTTTCGCCATTTTTAAAATATGCGAATGGAGTCATCATCAAATCAAACTGCACGTTGACACCTTCATGTGTTAAAACCATGAAGAATAAAAATCATTGTAAAAAGCTATTAAGAAATAAAGATATGCTAAAAATTCTCTGCAAATTGTATTTCGGCATTTTATGGCCGCCATTTTAAAAATATGCAAATGTATATCATTTATTATGTTAAATATTACTTAATTGTTTTTCATGTCTTAAAGTCATTGTTAAAATTTAAAATCATTCAAATAGGTTAAATTGATCAAATTGTGCCAAAAGATATTTTCAGGTAAACATCCAATCACAACATTGTAGCAATTCTAATTGATACTCTTTTCTTTCAAAGCTTACAAGAGAGCATCAACATCACTCAAAATGGAACTGCCTATATGCTCAAACATATGTCTAAGTATATTTCCTGGAGGCCATTTTTAAAATATGGGGCCACGCTCTCTTTAACACAAAATTTCGTAGGATTCACCTGTTATCCCTCTAAGAATATGTTATAGTGCACGTGTGCCAGATCTGGTGTTGTTATCAAAAGTGAATAACCCATGTGCTTAGAAGCTGTATTATACTATAAAGGTGAAACATTGGGCATCCCAAAGTAAGCAGGTTGCGAAAAACCACACTTTGAAACGGATGGATTCTTTACAGGCTCTGCTTATTCTTCCGCTAGTAGCCAGTAAACTCTAGATCAGTTGTTCTCTCTTGCAATGAGCCGTTTATATAGAGACACGGATTTTTTCCCAAAACGAACGGAGTAATTTTCAGACATTTTCAGTGAAATCATGAAAAATTAAAAAAGGGATTCGCCGGTTAGAATCAAGACTAATGTTTTTAAGGTACATGAGTGAAATTACCCCATTTGTCCTCGCAAAAACTGACGCACACGGGTCTGAGGTCGAGGGCCACATGAATCATAGGCTATATCATATAACAGATATGTGGAAAGAGTGAGTGTATGTTTGCAACACATGACAATGTTAGCCTGATGCCAAGCAGCAATTTTATTTACTTCCTGCAAATACTGAAAGATGAATTACAGAGTTTATATTTCAGTAATTAATCAACACACGTTGAACTGTTGAACTCGATACTAACTTAAACTGTACAATTATCCTTCGTAGCTATTAGGATTTTTCAGTGTATATAGTTGAAACAAGCTTTGTCAATACAAATACGCACACTCCTCAATACATAACTGTATGCCACCACGGACAAAACATGACTGTTAGCAATACGTTACAAGAAACAAGATATATACACACTCGGATAGATATGACTAAACAAGGAATACGTCGTGCAGGCTGTTTCAAAAGCAGTGCAGGGTGTTTCAAAAGCAACTTACTCAACTTCAGGAGAACAAAATCGAAAGGAGTCAAGAAGTGACTTCAAAAAATTATTTAAAATACCTGTCAGCATGGATTGTTGGCACATTTCCAACTTTTTTCACTTTGAATAGGAACCTTTCTTCAAACGTAAAAAAAAAAATCAGTGGCCCCACCGACAGGTCTTATAGGGCTGCATGCGGCCGTAAAGGCCCAGTTTGAGAACCTCTGATCTAGAGCTATGTAGATGACCACACGTCATGTGGTTTACAAGTGAGAAAGAAAGTTGTGGTTGGTATTACTTAAGACATCTTAAAGTAAAGAAATGATTCATTTAAAGAAAAGGGTGTTGCAGGTGTATTTTAGGTTTGTTCTATCAGGAGTCAAATAAGTATTGAGAGAGGTGAAAAGGAGTTTTATGGTCAGAAGAATTTACCTAACTTTCATTTCTCAAAAGCAGATTCCAGGAAAACGACCTCACCCACCTGAGTGTTCCTCCGAAACCCACACGGATAACCCTAAGATGTCACGTTATTCGCCAAGTAAGTAGGCTATGCGCCAGTAATTAACTGTGTGAAGTTCTTTTATTTGTCATTATATCGTAATTTTGCATATATGTCGGTGACAGACCTGGGAACTCGGTGTCGCTAGGGTTATAAGTTGAAAATTTTCCAGCTGCTCCAGATGGTGTAGCATTTCAACAGTGAGTGGAATTTCTGTTCCGAATGCAAACCACGGAGACCGTCTTAGAATTGCTATTATTTCAAGCGATGTGGGAGAAATTTGGAGCGAAAGCTTTCTTTGTCAGTATTCTTAGAACAAAATGATGGTGCCGTTTTGCTTGAATGACGTCATGAAGTTTCGAATTCTGGCCCCTCCAAAACTAAATCCTGGATGCGCCTCTAAAATGTTATGGAATGTTATATGTCCTTATATTCACTTTGATTTCCTACCTTGTCACGGTGAAGCGTGTTATTTTAGTGTGTCTGAGTGTGCGTGTGTCTGGAACCCGTAGCTTGCGAACACGATATCTCAAGATAGAAAAAATGGATACTATTGATATCTGATAAATAGAATTGGCAAGTGAGAAAAAAACAGTTTTTGTTGGGGGTCAGAGGTCATTTGAGTTTATTTAAGTTTAAAAACAGAGAAGCTTGTTTAAACTGTACGTCAAGATAAGGGCCATAGATGCTTATCACATTTGGCATATGTCAGATATGTTATAGCTGTCATGCGTTACAGCGGTCCTTTTGGTAGAGGTCAACTGTTGAATTTTTTACACTAACCAGGGAGTTTATTAGGGTCAGATGTGAAACCATTTAACATGACATTTCAGAGATAGAACGTGTATAGTGTCTTGCTTGCCCTGAACGCCTACAGCATACTTCACACCTGTGTAACAGGGCGGTAACCGAGTTCACCTAACCCAGTTCCGGGCCAATATCATTACAGTGGCCACCATTTCGGGCGAATGTCGAGTCCATTATCCTCCGATTCCGAGCCAATTCCGGGCCAATTCCGAGTCCAGCTATTTGACAATGTAGCAACTCATACATATATACAAAGGCTTCCAGTATTGACAATATACAATTAATATGAAAACGGGTACTTTTCAGGATTCAATTTCATACTCTCACTGGCCCTGTAATTAAGTTTTACTCTATGTGACCATTTAAGTGTCACAATGTGCACTACAAATAGTGTTGCGTAGGTATAAGTGATGCAACTTTCATTTTTGTGGACTCTACTGGAATCGGCCCTATTCCAGCTGAGCCCATTCCGGGTCAATTCCGATTCCGTGAAGTTCGATTCTGGGCTAATTCCGAGTTCAGCGAAAAACGGACTCGACTCCGGAATTGTGTCCTAGTCCAGACTCGGATGTTACAGCCCTTCTGAGTAAAGTATGTAAAGATTGGAAGTTCACATCTTTTCGAACTGTAGTAAATCCTAAAACCGCCAGTTTAACGTTCATGCTGACCTCTTATAAATAATTGATAATTCTTTGGCGGTTTAAACTTTTGTCCCGTAACTCTCTCTAATAGTAACTATCTTGAGGCCCTACAGGCTTTTCGGCCCAATAGATCGAATTTCATATTCGTGATGGAAAGAGAAACGGCTGTAGAATTGGCTCAATGGACAGTCTGACTATATAGAGATGTCTCTCGGAAAGGAGAAGCGTACTTACTTGTAAAATCTGTACGGGAATGTGCACACTATGGAATACCTCATACGGGAATGTACACACCATGGAATACCTCATTCTGTGCTACACGGATCACGAAAGAGTCATTTTCAATCGATGGATCTACAAAATTCAATAACTTCACCATGAATTGTCAATTAGAGGTCTCGAAGCTAAAAACTATTTCCTTTCTACGAACAGTCACTGAGCCTTAATCAATGAGCCAAGTTCGGGCTTTCTGGTTTAACAACATACTTCGTAACAAGGGCCGCATGCCCTGTTCATGACTACATTCCTTGTGCTCATTTTCCTCCAGGAAGTTCTGTTTTGGTGTGAATAATTATTCTAAAGCAATCGAAGTGACAATTAAATTACATTTATAGTGTAGGCTAATTTTGTAGGACAAGCCTGAGAGGCCTAAAAATTACAAAGTAAAGTTGTTAATCTCCAGGAATCATAGTTCCTTCAAACAAAGCTCTTTTAAGTAAAACATGTTTGAAAGGCTTTGCGCAAAAGTATGGTGGCTAAGATAATGCTTGAAGCCTCACTCTGAAAAACTCCCTAAAAACCCTTAACATAATAACATATCCGGGGCGTTTCGTTGCATAAAGAAAATGATTTTTCATACGGAAATTCTTTCCATTTCAATGAAACCCAAACCAAGACTGACAGGACAAATTGTTGCAGTGGGTACCCTACGATTCACGGAAACGTTTATTACCCCACGCCCTGCACCTTCCCCTTCAAATACCTCAATGTGTGCAGAATTCGGTGGCATGTTCACGATTAAGACAACAACCTTGTAAAACAATGTTGTCTCTCAGATTATAAACAAAAGAAAAGTATCGATTTGTTTAGGAAAGTACAGTTTGTTTCTCCTATCCATTCTATACTTACAACTCCATATCACTCTTAAAATCTACCTCATGTTGGATATTGGGGATATGGTAATTTTGCAGATACAAATATCGGAAGTGGGAAATCATAAGAGATAAGTTTAGAATAAATACCTTCAAGTTGTAATATTTTTCGTGACTTGCCACACCCCTGTCTATAATTTACACATACAATTAACGTGTTATTAAAGAGAAATTTGGCCTTTAAAGTTTGCTTATCCTCAATTTCTGTTATTTACTCAGAAAAAAATTCAAGTCCATTCATCAACATATTAATTGCCATATTTGTATTTTTACCAGCAATGCAGCCATCAGTAACATTTGCCATAAGCCCTTTTCGTGAAATGGTGGTGAAACTCCACCCACACCTGGATCGGACAGACATTGTCAAGATGGCCTACATTATGGAACTACCAGATACCTTTGAAGAAGTAATGGGTACTTTGAGAGATCCACTCCTTTACCTCATACAGGTAGCTGAAAGAGTTGGACGGGTGAATGGAGAAGACGTGGATATGTTAATTAATTCTCTTGTGATACTTAAAAAGCCGCAAGATGCAGTGCAGATTGTAAGAGAGTATAAGGAGAAATATTTGCAACCTTTCCAAGATGCCGCAGTTTGGACGAAGACCACAATGCAGCCAGATTCCGAACACAAACCAGCGGAAAAAGATTTCACAAAATACTGGTTGAAATTTCACGATTGGTGTACTAGGCAAAATATACTTGATCCTAAGGCGGCAGCGTGTAAGAAAGTGATAGAATATTTAACATCATTGACATCATCAAATAAGATGGCCACTATTATGAATTACTACAAAGGCATACTACAACATCACCAAAATTTCAAATCTGCAGACAGATTGAAGCTGGAAACATGCATTAAAGAGCTAAAAGAGCAAGAGAAAAAGACAAAAGCCTAGACGAAG
>WURT03174056.1:0-10411 GCA_009936505.3 Holothuria glaberrima | reverse complement strand
TGAAGTAATTCAGTACTGTCTTCTAGCCTGTCTACATAAAATTGGGCAATTTTCAACATTTGAAAACAAAATTTCCCCAAAACGGGACCATACAAGGGGGCCAAATGAGCTGACTGGGGGGCTGTGCATGGGACGGTGGCATGGCCCCCAGTATGTATGTTAAAAAGGCCCAGATCCGGGTGACCCTTGTCTACAATGGGAAGTTTACTGGGAGAAAATGCATGAGAAATTGATCCCACGAAGACAATATACGAGAGCTTCCGGGGGCTTTTGCCCCTTGGTGTCCCATTGGAACGTTGTTCCGGGAACACCCATTAGAGGATCTTTCCAAGCGGGTGCTCCACACTTCAACGTGTGTTTTTGTTTTCATCGTTTCATGCATAGCAATGCTGTGTAATAGACCGGGTAGCAGGAGGGAGGTGCTTGCCCAGTCCAATTCGGTGAAAGGGGGCGTTAAGCTGAAAAAGGGTTGGGAATCCCCGATCTACATAGATGTAAAGCGGATTTTATTTCAATCCAAGAATCCAAAGTTTCCATATGGACAAAAAATATTGTTGTAATGAATGGAGAAGTAACATTCTATTCTTCCATGGTTCAAATGATCGTAGAGGAGTGTGCATTTTATTCTCTGCTAGATTACATTTCTTTGAAACATACTAGCCATGTATATGGTAGATTAATCGTGGTGCACATGATGCAGTTCCAAGATCATATAATTACTATTGTAGGAGTCTAAGGCTCTTACATTGACAAACCCAGCTTTTTTTGTTCATCTCTCTCTAAAATAAATGTATTTCCAGGGCGATACCGTTATTATGGCAGGAATTTTAATTTTATGTTCAATCTAGAACTTGACTAGGTTGATGGTCAGTTTTAAACTAATTTTAGGGCTGTAGATGAGGGTCTTTCTTTAATGACTGTGCAAAATCGTATCGACAAATGGCTTGAAAAAAATTTTTCAAAACATTTCACTTGGAGTTCAAATATCACCCCTGAGATTCATTGTAGGCTAGATTTTTTCTTGTATCTCGTAGCACTCTAATACAGACATTTCATTTTCGTCGGGCATCCAGTCAAACCATTCTTTTAGTCTCAATGCTGCTTCAAAAAAGGGGGGGGGCAGGGTACTGGAAATTTTACACAACAGTAGCTAGGCCTTTGCTCAAGGCGGGAATTTTTAACGTTTAAGTTATGTGAGGTGTCTATAAACTATTCTAAACAGGGAGGTCGAGAAAGGCGTAGCAAAGAGGAAGCCTTGTTATTGAAAATATCCACACTTGAGCAGCAACTCTTTATCTCTGAATTGACGGAGATTCGTTCATTAGTAACTGCTGCTCAGAATGATCTTACGTCACATTTGGATTCTGCAAGCTGCAGGGTACCTTTTTAATATCTAGTGTGAGATGGGTCGAGGATGGGGAGAAAAATTCAAAATACTTTTTAAACTAAGAAAAACGTAATGAAGCTATTGTAAAATATCCAGACTATTGAAGCCTAACGGCGATGATGTTGTCGATGAAGAAAAGGTTATTCGTGATGAAATATATAAATTTTATCAATCTCTTTATACCTCTATCAACACTTCTCCCAACCCATTCTACTAAATTTTCGCCACTTTCCTTGAAAATGGATGATTCCATACAGTGTGAGGGGGAATTTTCAGTTCATGCCGTGTCTTAAAGCTCTTAATTCTACAAAAACAATTAGTCACCTGGGTGTGATAGCTTTTCTGTTAACTTCCATAAACACTTTTGGCCATTTATTGAGCAATTTGTTGTTGATTCTTTGAATCATATTTACCGTAATAGATTTCTTTTAGTGAGCAATCTCGCAGTGTTATATTTCCTATTCCGAAGCCTGGTAAAGATTCTAATTTTGAATGTACATTACAAAATCGGTGCAAAAGCAATTGCTAACAGGTTTCAGAGTTTTATTAAATCGTTACTAAGTCCTTAACAGACAGGATGTTTGAAAGAAATTCTTGGCAAAAATGTTAGATTCATCTTTGATTTGATTGATCACATTTTAACTCATAATATACCTAGTTTCTCAGAAGACTTTGAAAAAGACTTTCATAGGCGTAGGAAAAGGGGGCAGGGGGCGACCGCCCCCACTCTCGATGGTGGGGTCGGAAATCCTCTTCCCCCCCCCACTTTGGATGGCATGCTAGAATATATATATATATATATATACCTACCGCCTGTAATATAAAAGTTTACCGGCGTCCAGATGTTATCAATATTCCTTTCCAAAGGGCACAGATGTACTGCAGTTGTTGGGTGTACAATGGTTGGCAAAAACAAAGATTTCTATTTTATTCAGTGTGCAGTTTCATTTTTTAACATGAGTTATGGCATATAAATGTTCCTTTTATTTTTGTTCATTTTATTTATTTTTTTTTAAATTGCTCTTTCAGGTAGAAAAAGGCGAAAAATTTCCCATCAAAAATGTATGTTTTGGTCTAGGGGTAGGGCGAGGTGCACAGTCCCAAAATTGTTCGCCCCCCCCCCCCACTTTCATATTGCTTCCTACGCTTATGACTTTGATACACTGGAGTGCAATCTATTCAGGCGACTCTTTCTTTTTTAATTTTTGGAGTAGTATCAAAACTTGGATCAGCACGTTTTGTAAGAATGGACACTCTTGTGCGATGGATTATGGTTATTCAACAGGTTTATTCCTCATTATTAGACGGTCAGGGTTGCCCACTTAGCCCCTATCTATTTATTGTCTGCGTTGAAATCCCTGCTCTTAACATAAATCAGTCCGTTTTCGACCTTTTGATTCTGCAGGGTCTTCGATGGTGCTTTTTCTCGTATTATTGTTGCCAATATGTACTTAGCAATACCTTCCAATTTCATGAACGAATACTTTTCTCTTTTGAGTGATAATTTCTTTGCGAAATGCAAACGAAGAAAAGATAACTCTTAGGTTATTCTGACGTTTGAGTACGCTATTAATTTGAACAAAGAAACTGTTCTCAAGAAAGATTGTAGCAAGCTCCCAGGATTTAGAGCGAGCGCTTGTATCATGGCCAACCTTTTTGTTTAATTAATTTACCTCTCTTATGTTAGTATGTTGCCTCTCGGTGTTAATGTTTCAGTATAAGTCTTTTGTAATTGTGTACCAAACAATACAATTCACCCGTAAAATGTTTACACCCACTATTCGAGTGATGAAGTGAAATGAAGGATAAAAAATATTACTATTTATTATTATTTCTGCTCTCTCAAAACGTCTCCGTTGGTATTCAGTTTTTCCTTTTTAATATCTCTCTTATCCCTAAGACCTCGGTATCCTACCCGCACCCGGGGGGTTCGAGCACCAGTCTAAGTGTGTAGCACTGCTCAGCAGTGCTGTCTTTATCAGCGGTCTAACTTCCGGTTGTCTGGTATCTGTTCCATGTAGGTAAGACTCAAGTTTATTTGTGACGGCTATCATCATAATTATCATCATTATTACCATGAACGGCTGTTAAGTGCACGTTACCAGACAGAGCAATAGCCTGTACTGAGTTTAAATATTGGGCCAGGTCATATCCACACAGGCTTACGTGTGAGCTGTATGGGTACACTATACTCTTTTTTCCAAAGTATCTCGAGTTCTGCTTCCTGAAAGTGTCATGTCACCAAGGGGAACAGCTTATATGGCCACCTTCTTGACCTTCAGACCTGTACATCATGAGTCTGTATTGTGGTACATCATTACTTTTTCAAATGTACCCTCTTCTCTCTGCCGGAGAGCCAAAGTTCGAAACCCATCGTTACTCCCGAAGGAGATTTGCTCACCAAAGAAGCTCCCAAAGAGGACATTGAAACTTAAAGGCATTTTACAGTGGCATTTCACAAGGGTCTCGTGTGGAAGAAGAACAATTTTCCAGTTCTTGTCCATCAAACCCCGCAGCAATACGCTTTTCCTAACTCTAGATATTTCATATTAAAGAGTGCTTCTTTTTGTCAAAAATACCTCCAGTTATGTAAAGTGGACACATTGACTCAAATTCCTTTTGTTTTTCTTTATAATTGAATGTCCTGTTTGTCCTTGAAATTTGATACTGTTGAAATGTTTGAATATGTTTCCATGTAGATTTAGCACAAATCTACACCATATGTAGGGCATAACAAAGAAAGTCGCCAAATATTCCTTCCCTACAGCAGCATTAATATCATAAAGAAATTCAATTCTATGTCAAATTAATGTGCCACGGTGACATCACAGATTTCCCATAATGCACTCCATCTTGAAAAAAAAATTGCATTTCTTTGAAAATAGGTAACTCCAAACGCTTCAACTTAGCTATTGAGATGCGGTTTTCACCTCCTAAAATTTTCTGCATTTTTTGAACGTACTGAATTTTGTCTCTGGAAAATCCCTTTAGCAAGACCAAACTCTTGACCTTCACACCTCTACATTATCAAAGGACACTTTTGTCCCGGGCCCCTTTTATACTGGCTGAAAAGAGTGAATACTATACATGATCGTAGCCAAAAGGCCGAGAAACGTCATGCGGTACACTATTGAGTGATCTGTACAAGCCATCAGTGACAGACAAATCAGAGTGATGCTGTTGTTTGCATTTATGTCAATCAGAGTACAATCACCATTTGTTATTTAAAACTACAAGATTATTCCCTGAATATGTTGGAGGAAGCCTTAGACTCTTTACTGGTCTGGTGAACTGAACTGACGTAATTGGCTGTTCGATAAAAAGCATTAAAACGTAGAAATAGCCACAGTTCTAACTAAAATCCATCAAAAGTTGACCATTGTACAGGATACATTTTATTTCAGTCTTACATCATGAATAAACAATAGCTTGAATACAAATTTATGACGAAGAAAATGGGACTTTCAAAATATGTCTATTTTTATCCTCTGTTTTCCCAACCGCCATTACACTGGCAGTTGTAATATTGCTATGTCCTGAGAGTTTTTAAATCGAAAGTTAAGCTTCTCTCTTTGGAACATATCATTATCACTCACCAAAGTTCTAAAATACTGACGAGTAACTAAAAGATCATTTCCATTGCGCTAACAAAAGAAGTTCTTTCACTATACAACAATAGCTACACCATTATTTTGCGATGGGCAGTGAGTTACTCCAGTAACCGTCAAACCGTCGATCTTTCTTCAAACATGAACTGGAAAAGACACAGTCATAAACCAATTATCAGTTAAAGCTAACCGGACTTTGGGCCTACTGAGGCGAAATCTCTCTCACTGTGACAAAGCAACTAAAACAGCAGCTTCCTTTGCTCTTGTTCGACCCACTCTTGATTACTGCAATTCTGTCCCAATCTGAAAAGAATACCATTAAAAACGTCCAGAGGCGTGCTGACAGATTTATCTTTAATAATTATAGTCGTCAGCCAAGGGTTTCTGAGTTGATCAAGCAACTTAAATGGGACATTCTTGAGACTCGACGACTCCTCGACAACTCCGGGCTCGTCTCATAGTCCTCTATAATGAAACTCATGGTCTACTACCAAATAATGTGGCTGATCATCTCATCGTCTTGTTGACCTTTTCAATATTGCTCGGCCGACTACTCGTCGTATTAGTGGTGGATACTTGTACCAGTACCTTTCCACTAAAAAAAATTATTGGCGACAATCACTTTATCCACGGACTATACCCAGCTGAAACCTGTTACCCAAGCAAGTGCACTGTGCCCCATCAGTTGATAGTTTCAAAAGCCAGCTTTTGACCACTGACCCTTATCGTTGTAAGTAGTCCGTTTTATAATCATCCGACACCCTAAGCCCTTCTTAAACTGTACGGAATAGCATTACTAGGCTTTTGCACAGAACTTGAAAGAAGAAGAACTTGGAAAAGATTTTAAAATTCATTTTAAAAATGGTAAAAGATATCAAAATATGCATTGGATCTTTCCTTAAAGCATCTTACTGTTTAACTTTCAAGTAAAAGCAGCTCTTTTTGGTGACATGTCAACATAGATCTGAAAACAGGTCAATTCTGCAAACTTCTCATGCATATCCAAATTTTACTCGATCTCTCAAGTTGTTTGGAAAATTCACTTTCATCGCCGGTCACACAGATGTTGGTTGAGGTGCGTGTCATAAAGAAGCAATTAAATTTCTCTCTTCGATTTCTTTTTTTTCATGGCTGTGAGTGAAGTCACGCTTGTACGTAAGAACTTTAAAGTTTAGACTTATAATGGTTACCTCAAGAGACATACATATTTAAGTGCGTTATGTTCTAGGCCCTCTACAGAGTCCCTGAGATGACCACTGTATCCCACGGGGCACACAGGGTAATACGGTACCCTCTAAGCCTCAACGACTATCATCCGTATGAAGAAACACTCAGGACAACTGAACTTCTTACACACAAGGAGGGGTTAGATCAGTGGCGGAGCTAGAAAAATCGGTCAGAAGGGCAAGAATGGCCTGTAGAGGCGCTTTGAAGTAAATAGATACCCTATGCCTCAATACGATAAAATCTAAAAAAAGGCGCTGGCAGGCGATTTGGGTCCGTCAAGGGGGCGAAACCCCGAGTGTATGGACGCTCCGCCAATGGTTGTGATAAAAAGATAGCGATCGAAATCCTGGATGGCTATTCTAAGAACTTGTAATGCAGTAGTTGTCAATAAATGCAGTAGCTGGCTGTTAATGAGTGTTTTACGTGCTGCTTGGCTTGTTCAAGTAGGTTATCATTAACAGAACTGAAGACAACTTATATATTAAGTTTTAATTTTGACAGCGGTTTATAGGCAAGTTCGAAAAAAATTGACGATGGCAAGTTTAGTCTTTATCGGTACAGGGTTTTTTTTCGACAGAATGAGCTTAGCTCAGAAATATGGTGCTTGAATCGAGAAGGTTAGAACGAAAGAATAATCCTTCTCTTTTGGAGCACAATGGCCATTAGCACTGCGTATGATCATTATAGACAGCCCAACAAACAAAAGACTTCGCTATTGTAGGACAATCACTCCATACGTTTAAAATTAGAATTTGAAGGTATTAGACATAGCTAAACATTGGAACAAAAAAAATCATGAATAATAAACATAGTGCTAAGGAACAGCTAAGCACCGAAGTAAACTATTTTACGACCTTATAATGATAACTCAATATATACCGTCACAAGCTTATTTACAACCTTTGCACAGCACGTTACATTAACAAAAACATGGATAAATATGCCCACGCAACTGTCTGGATGTCAAATTAATTAGTGGCTCATGATCATCCATGCTGCTTCCGTCTCTAATTATATCATAGTATTATGGAAAAGCCTGTATTATTCAAGGAAACCTTCCACAAATGCTGCATTATCTGACTAGTTGATTGACGTCGACCCAGCACTTAACAAAGGTTCCAACTCATCTTTGGAGGATTTTCCACGTCGAACCCATCTGCATAAAGAATACTCTCTTAGCAACACGAAGATTCTCCACACCGCTTCACCTATTCAAATATAAAATCAAATAAGCAGAATGTTGGCATACTTGGGCGCAGACCTTTTGTACTCTTGAACTAAAATAAATGCTACTGGAATAGTGACCGAACAGCCATTATTCTCCTTATCGAGAGACATTCCACTCATCCTCAAGTGACAGCAGGCCTCGAAGACACAGTCACACAATACGATTTTATTATCACTCCAATTTAAATCTGTGAAGATTTTGAGTAGATTCCACATCGATAGGAGAATATTCACTGTGGTCACTGGTTCAGGAGCGAATTTCAGTTACTCGCCTGCAGAGAGAAATGGCCTGCGTCAGGTGTAATTATGATTTCAAATAATAGAGAAGGCTAAAGCTGGCTTAAACAAACAAAACCGATGATAACTGGAAAATAATCGAGTGGCTTTTACAATGTAAACACTTGCTTTAAAAGAACAAAGAATAATTGAGACGTTTACAGAAAGATCCTTCACCTCGAGTTTCTCTGATTATGATCAAATACCGTACAAACATCTTTCGCGGCGGTGCGCAGTTGCCTGGAAAGTCAACAGTATGATATTTACGTGATCAACTCGTCAAGAAGTGCAAGAAGAGCAGTAAAGAAAAGAGCTTGACAACTTGAAAGTCATTAACTGCAAACACAGTTACCCCTACTCTTATAGGAAGGGACGACTATGACGTAAATTAATATCGTTTTTCTCACTACCATTCATTGTCTCCTTAAATTTCAGTGAAAATCGTTTATGCAATTGTAACTTTTTAAACATAAACGATAAAATGTTCTGTCTAAATCTCCGAACAAACTTTCCTCTAAAAATGCCATCTTCGCGTCGATGTAATAAAAGTTTCAATTCGAAAAATCACTTGTGATTCTTCCAAACAGATTATGCATAACTCCCATATGATTCATCAAAACATTTCAATTGCCAAGTTTACATACTAGTACAGACGAACAAAAATCATTAACGTAAAATAATTTGACTTGTAATCCAACACATAGGAACGACAATTTTCCTTCAACCAGCCTTGACCTGTAGTTAACATAATCGACATTACTTTTCTTAGCAGGGACCATTTTCAACTTTCAATTACAAAGCTTTTTAGAATAGAGTTTGACATGCGTGGTAATTTGCTGTGGCCAGAAGGGTACACATCAAAACTCTATCCCATGGTCCTTTGCAATTTCTATTTGGAAAAGGGTCTAGAGTAAGCTAGTCACCTGTCAGGGCAGCAAATATTGCAATGTTCATTATTGACACAATGATGTTCATGACTGGTTCCACGTTGTCTGAGGAGTGAATGGCTGAAACGATCATGTTGAAATTTAGGAACAGAAGAGACAGAAACTGCAAGAGAAAGAACGAAAACTGCGACAGAAACGACGTACTATGGGCACAAGAAAAATGTCTTTCAAGTAAGCTGAAAAGCTGAAATATAAATACGTTACACGTTTTGTAAAGTTGGAGACCATTCAGCCTTATGCCAATCATGTATGTGTTAATTAACTTGCAAAGAAAGACGGATCTCTAATAAACCTGACTGTTTCTTATACTTATAGGCAAGCTGCAATAAGACGGAGGGAATTTTAATGTTAGTATTCAACTCCTTGATCTCTTATTTCCTTTTCTTTTAAATTTCGTAGCAAGACTGCACTAGACAGGAAGTAGCTTTTTAAAAATGTGAGTTTTGAATCGTGCAGTCAAAATGACTTTATGTTGAAGGATGCAGACAATTGCCGATTCAAAAGAAATGCATTGAGGTCCCTGCAATTAACAGCTGTGCACGGGAGCAAACTAGGAAGTTTTTTTGTTACTTGAACATTTCACTGTGGTGTAGAAATCTTTCGTATAGGATTATGCAGTCAAAATGGAGCAGGATCACCGTGTGGTAATAAAATAGATTAAGCCAACTGGGTGTCTTAACTACAATGATTCCACCTACAATGATTCCACCTTGGATGAGGAAGTAGAACAGTTGGGTTAGCATGGTCTAAATGTTTGAACTTACCTGTAAGAAATTGTCCCAAGAATCCTTCATTGGCCTGACAAAGGCATGTAACGCCAGAAACAGACCACCCGCAAATAATCCGATGATTATAAAGACGCCCTCCCATCCAAATGCTAGAGGTAAAAATGTCAGTAGCACCTTCCTTCCAAGTTCAAGAATCTCCCAGTACCAACACTGCGACTTGTAGTTTTCACACATAAAACGCAGCCATTCCGGATATTGCCGCTCTCCCAACGTTTCATAATCAAGTGAATTTTTTGAGTACTTGTACAACAGGGACCACATGATCACAGGAAACGTAGAGATCAGGATCCAACCAGTGAGAGCAAACACTCTTCGATAACGTAAGTAAACATCTGTATCACATGATATGTTGTAATGGGAACGAAGAAGGTGAATTTTTGGTGTTTCGTTGTATTCATACAAAGAAAATGCATCGCAGTTGTAAAGTTGGAAAACAACATCACAGGTTTCTGCGTAGCTGGCAAACATAGTAAATGTAAGTAATTTCAGACATGTTGTTTTCACTTGAATGACACTGCTCTCAGATGAGCGACATTTCGATACAAGGCAAGCAATAAAGTATACTGCTATAAGCATGAAAGTAGTAAGTAGGAGTGTAGCATATAAGGTCCATAGCTTTGTGTAAGGGTTCCATTTAAACCACGATATATAGCAACTTGGACTAACAAAGATCGATGATAGTGTGAAACTCATCACCTCAATTATTCTAGATATCGCCACCTGAACAGACGCGAACCACAAAAATGTACCCATTGAATACCAATAACTGTCTACTACTTGGTAAAATCCAAACAAAATTTTCACCCTTGATAAAATTAAATCATCTAGGGAGCGTCGTCTTGAGTCATTCGCTTGAGAGTTTCTAGCTAGAGGCTTGATGATACCAAACCAGAGAAAACTTACAAAAATAATGAAAAGGAGCGTCATACCAATCACAAACTCAGGATGACA
>WURT03174045.1:0-10411 GCA_009936505.3 Holothuria glaberrima | reverse complement strand
TGACAGTGATTGTAAATTTAAATGTTCTGATGAATGTGACTCAGTTTGTGCATATTGTCTAGGAATAATTGACAGAGTCTGTGATACTGTACAGCATATTAATTAATTACATAAAGTATTCACACATTATAACATTCACAATTGTGGGTCCTATGATAAAAGTGGACATAGGCTAACTTCAAATGTCTTCAAGTGGACGTAGGCTAACTTTGAATGCCTTCATTCTTAACTCAACTTATTTTGGACATACCTATAAAGGCTGTAAGACCAAACAATGAATGTTGTGTCAGTGTCAGGGCCACAATTACACAACACCTTAATGAGACAATTTCGTGCTATGCTACATGGCCAGAAAACTTTTGGAAAGGTTTTAAATTCAATTATCTGTGAAGTAACCTCTATCTATTGATGATGGAGGTAATTCAGGCTAGAATTGAGAAAAATCCGGCCGGATTTCTTCAAAGATCCGGCCGGAACCGGACGGATATTTCTTCATTATCCGGCCGGACCGGATATCCGGTGCATCCCTATTGTTTACAGTTAGATCGGGATCGATTGAAGTCATTTAAGTCATTTGGTTGCTTAATGCACAGAAGATAAACAAAGCAAAACAAAACAAAAACAGTACTGGGTTCAAATGGAAATCACCTTTCAATCGTGTTAGTGGATAGATTAACTAACTTTTCAAACAATGAAAACTTACCCATACTTTAGTAACACGTATTTTTTCTGGATGTTTTTCCCTAGAAGGCGGAAGACCTGTCTTGATTGAATCTGTAGGTCGCGGTTCCGTATGTAGGCCTATGCTTGTACCATTGTGACTGATAAAACCGTTGCTGGGTCAAATTGAAAACTTTAACACCGATACAGAAATTCATCTTTAGTTACTTTTGGCCGTGTACTATTGATATATAAGTTATCTTATTTCGTTGCGCAGTTAAATTTTATCGGCTGATCCGACATGCAATCAGTTGCCGGAAGTAATACATTTTTCTAAAATGTAACAGGGAACAGCACTCCTCGTAAAAATTTAAAGACGGTTCAAATTTCTGACCTGTTTGTCAACTGTTTGATTGTACAGTATATCAAGCCCTTCCAGGACGACAACGAAGCTTTAAATCCGCCTCATAATATTTGTAACAGTTTTATTCAATATCTTGGCCCAGCCCTGGATTCGTTTCTCCTAAAAAATATTTACGGACACCCACCCCATTAAGCCTATACACAAACAGCCACCCGTTTTGCCTAACCAGGGAGCTGGAAGACAGCTCCCTGGCCTAACCATGAAGTTTGCCTTCGGGAGACCATTCAGCAATCAGCTGATCCACCCGTTGCATAACACTGCTCTAGAGTATACCACCATACATCTTAAAAAACAATATACAGAAGCATCAATGCCTTTATATGTTTCGTTTCTATTTAACATTGGCGTTACATTTTGGTTTACGAACCGACCTTGTTTGACAGGAATCACGTTTGATAATTTTGTGCTAATGTTTAAAATTACCACAACCTGAAACATGCTCTACTATACAGCTCATGTTCACCGCAAGTAATCACTCTAGCTCCATACTCATCCAAGACAACACACATTTGAGCTATCAATATTTTGACAATGATATAAGTTCAGAAACTAGCAGCTATTTTACAGACTTAAAGGGAAAAGCATACTACGGCACTTAGAATAAGTATACCCTGAAATCCTAATTCATGAATTGCTCGTTGTAATCATGTGACACTATATTTGTTACGAAATTGTTACATTTATGCAGAACTTCTTGGTTTACCTTATAGAATTCATTATTTTTGCTTGGACACATCACGAAAGATGCACGTTAGGGAAATAACAGAAGGTAATTAAGCTACTCATTTAAAACAAGTTCGGGTCGAGTATAAGTTATTCGCATTAAGAAGGAAATTGGATGTCTGGAAGAGTAAATTCATTCGTTGCCAAGAGTGCCTAGTACAGATATAATGGGGCACAAAGTAAGGTTTAAGATTCTAATTGAGCAACAGGATTTTTGCGAAAAAGAAAAAAAAAAAAAACAGGAAAATCTTTAGACACAACTAATCACCAAGGTTCATCCCAGCGGCCCAGTGAATTTTGATGAAGGACATCATGGGCATCACCAGGGGCACGGGTATCAGGATCGGGATGTAAAGGACCCCTTTTTCTTGTTAAAATATCTCAAATTAGTTTTACTACTGCATGGCCAAGTGGTTAGAGCATCCGAATTGCAGCCGGAAGGTCTAGGGTTCGAATCCTAGCCGGGTCATACCGAAGACTTTAAAAATGGAACCTACTGTCCTTGTGCTTGGTGCTCACATAAGCAATGAAGTAGGGAAAACAAGCCAGTGAGCCACAACTGGAAAAAGGCCGTGGCCAGCCCGACTTAAACCAAATGGTTAGAAACTGGGCCGTAAAACCTCATCTAAGTAACTACATATATGTGAGAATGACCTGAACCCCTCTGGTATTTTCTGGTAACGCTTATGGACATCCCGGGGAGACAAATTGTTTCACAAATAGTTACATTTACTTATCATTCTTCTAAGTTCTTTATCTTCATGTTTATCGAACTTTATTGTTGTGCTCATGTATTTTTCATGCAGTCATGCGTACCATTAAAACAAGGTTATCATTTATATACCTCATAGTAGGCCTATCTGTTTTTTAGCCAGTCTAGAACTGGGCCACGCATGACAGACCCATGATGAAGAGATTCGAATGTCAAGAGGTTGGTCGCTTTAAGTCTCAGTGTCCAGTGGCGTATTCAGTTCAATACTAATACTCCAATACGTTTTTTTTATACAGGCCAGGCGTCCGCATTCTTCGTGCATCATAATCTTAATAATAGTAGGCAACTACATACAGGTCGATCACTTTTGTGAAAAAAACACAAAGGAAACGTTGGTGCGATCAGAGATCACCTCCCCGCGTAGCCAATAACCGCAGAAAAGACGCCACACAAACCACACCTTGCGGTTTATTCCTTAACATAATGGCACGACGGTACGTTATTCACTCTGTATTTTATCAGCTGGTAGGTTCCACAATATTATCTAATATGATAAAGAACTGTGGTTTTTCATTGAGTTGATTAGAGGAGCACCTTGCAATTTCATGATTTTTCATGTTGTTTTCCCCATAAGCTTTCTAATGCGGTGTATGCAACTATAGTGCATGGGCTAATTTTACCTTGAATATGTTGATGAAAAAATTGTGAAAACATGTCTTTCTTTGCAAGCCTCACATATTTTAGTAAAATTAATTTTTCGAGAACATTGACATTGTTTACATCGTCTGCTACTTGGGAAATAATCTGTAAAATCAGGTCACGTGATACGTATCACCTCCATTGGCTTTCCGGTATTCTTGTTGCCAAGGCAACCCCACACAGACTTTACCTTGGTCCTAGTTCATGTAATTTTCCAAAAATTCGTTTCCAACAGAACGTAAGATACAAAAGACAACACAAATTTTTACATAGGATATACAGAATTAGTGTAATAGTCCTACATACATACCTCAGCGGTAAGTTAATTTAAAACTTTGTTTAGTAAAGATGTTTTAATTTGTCCGAAAAGTCGATTGACTGTTATCTTTCCCGTAATTAATAAATTTATGCTGTGGGTAATAATTTGTTTAAGCATATATTGATTTATTTTGAAAACAGGTCATTATAGTTTAAACGCTTTTAAAAGGTTACAAAAAAGAGAGAAAATGTTATAAGGATGAAGAATTTCCTCATCCTGCGGACAGTTTCAATTCTCCCAACTAACTTACTCCTAGCCCCGCCCATAACTGTCTTAAACACTTCCTTGTGCAGACACAAACCCAGTTTATCGCTTTAAGAACTATTCTAATGAGCATACAAGGCTTTAGTGTGTAATGAGAACGCTCTCTCTGCATCTTGTGAAATGTCGCTTTTGAATTTTCTGATTTTGATGTCAATAAAAAACAGTCACCAATTGAGAATTTTGGTTACGCCTAGCCAAAATGTACTTGCGATGATAAGTGTGTGCCTTTAACCATATTGTTTCGCATGGTCAAAAATTAAGGTAACAACGGGTTCATCTGAAAAATCCTTTTTAGTCACAGGTGGGCGTTGGCAGGATTAAGAAAAATACCATGGGCGTGGATCATACCGGGGAACGGGGGGACGCGCCCCTCACTTTTTTGGAAGGAGACATCGCCAAAAAGTCCCCCTCCCACTTTTTCTAAAATGATGAAAACGAAAACTGTGATCACGAATTGGCACTACGTATTAAAAGCTAAATTTCGCCCAAATATGGCACCATTTGCATGCCATATAGATACCTTCCAATTTCATTTTTTCTTCAAAGGGGAGGGGGACACCCCCTCCCCCAGGACAGCGATTGGTAAATGGTGAAAAGTCTAACAATTTACTGTTCACTCACTTCACGAAATGTAGGTCTGATTTACCCCAAGGACTGAGTAAAAAATTTAAAAAAATTCCTAAAAAAGTAAAAATTCTTGGTGATATATTCAGTTTAAATTTAGCGCCAAATGTAGCACTATTTTGCATCTAGCCCCCTTTACGTGGGCAAAAAATTATCCTGCATTCACAACCCACCATTCTTACCAACACCATGCTTGCAAATTTCCCCACCTTGCCCACTATAAGTACACTCTAAACACACTTGGGTCACGAGGGAACTGAACCAATATTTTGGGTTGAATTTTAACCCATTTGGGGTCAAATTTAGCCTATTTGTGGTCATTATTTGACCCAATTATCTCATTCGGTTCCCTCCTGACCCACGTTTGGGTCAAATTGGCCTGAGTTTTTACAGTGTAGATAAGAGAGCCATCTACTGGTCTGAACTCTGACCAGGCCTAAAAGTTTCAAATAAATTGTTAGTGTGGTTGTTTAAAACTGGCTTTGTCTGAGTGAAGAATTGCTTCATATTGTTTTTTTTTTGTAGCGCAAGGTCGACCAAGGGTATTAAATATTTGGATTATCAATTTAATGATTGTCGCTTCCTCTTTCATGTTTACAGAACAATACAATAATATCGGTAGCTTCATGACTAGATTAAGTTACAAAGACGGTCTCATTTTTAACAACATTTCCTTGCAGCCGTGCACCCTTGGCCTTTCCGCTCATCCATGTTAAAATCATTTTTATGTATCGGCGCTTGCAGTATGTGCATGCTAAAGATCTTATCAATGGACTTGTAAAATCGTTTGTTTCTTCTTCGAAGGCCGACCCATACCCTCGGTTAAACAACCCCCTGATTTAAAATCAAGTGTGAAGAGATTACAGGAAGATATACCTTTCTAAACTTCTTCCAAGTAGTCCTGTGATTGTGAACAAAAATCGATTTGCCTTAAGCTCACACACTTAGCATGGCTCATCAAGAAGGACATTTTACTTAGCTGCGATGAAACGATAGTGAGGAGTATAATGGACAAGAAAAGTGGGACCACAAAGACCAAATAATTAATTATGTATAAAAGCTTTGAAAACTTTGTACCAATTAGCAATTCATAATGTTCTTTGACTATCTTAAGCTTATATACTATACACAGTGCCATGTTATTCTGCCAACATGCCTTACTGACTTATAGGGTATAGATACGACTAAACTGGATGCCGTACTTTTTAATTGCACAAATTTCTAGGAAGGTACATGTTGTGTGGTATTATTAGAGTATTCCAAAGCGGAAGTTGTGTGTGGTATTATTAGAGTATTCCAAAGCGGAAGTGATAAATGAAAGAATGTTACAATCACCACCGGGTTACACTCGATTTATGATGCAGAATATATGGTAAACGGTAAATACAAAGTACACTGGGGCAAAGATCTCCCAAGAATCTAACAAAGTTTTTTTTTTAAAAAACATTGTTTCGGAAATTATTTAGTGTTCCCTTTCATTATCAGTCTATGTGAGGAAAAGATAGAAGGGTATAAACAGTATCCTAACGTTGAGCCAATGAGACTATGTGAAACAAATAATTGTAAGACTTTCTTAACGCCCTGGCCCCGAAAAAAAGTTTGTTTCTCCACAACCTGTTGTGTTAGCCACTATAATTTATACATTGTCTAAGATAACTTGCTTGCCTACAAGACATGAACTGAGTTGGATGTCCGGGCATCGAAGGATGTTCTTGCACAGAGAAGGTATTCTATAACTTAAGGAAGCCAAGCGGATATTTGAAGTGGGCGACTGCATGCTCTCTTTAAAGGTACATTCTCTATACCTTACAAGTAGAACATGAAAAGATCGATTAGGCCGACCCTTTAGCCTATTCTATGCATACCTACCTGCTTGTCGGTACCTCCCACGTCGGCATGGCAGTAAACAGCATCAGTCCCAGGTCCATCGTAATGGTCCGTTGCTGAACGCTTAGAATTTGTGAAGAGTTGGGGCATAATCAAACGTTGGGTTTTTTTTTATTTATAGAAAAGTCCCGTGGCTCGGGCGGGGAAGTTGGGAGGAGTAACGAAACTGTAAAGCATTTTTGTGTCAATATTTTAAGAAACGAGCAACAAAGAAAATGTTTTAACAGAAACCTCGACAGAGAAACTTGAATGAGGGAGCATTCTAAGTGTGATGACGTCACCTGGGTAACAATGGTGTCTTACAATGACGAAAGGGTTGGTGAAAGAAATACTTGTCCATAGACCCTTTCCTAATAACAATTACAAAGGATTGTGGGATAGAGTTTTGGTATGTGTCGTTTATGCCAATGGCGTTTTACTGTGGCAAAATACGACTCACACCAACATTCTATCCCATAATCCTGTGTGATTGCTATTTGGAAGAGGGTCTATGAAATAAACTATTGACCATCTTAAAGATAGAGAATAATGTATAACTTCAAGAGACTACATGACCCAATGCTTTCAACAATGCAGCCCACTGTGTGCTAACTCTTGGAGAAGAAGATTTGTGTTCAGATCATAACTATAAATATAAACACAAAAAAATTAAAAATGAAATCGGAGGGGCAGTATCACCGTGTGGAGGAAGCTATCGAGAGTCGCTACGCAGGTTAATTGTATGAATGACTTAGGTGGATAGACAGCAAGCCTTATATTAAGCTGACACAGACCAAGAGCCAAAGTTGACAAAAAGTAGCTCTCGATTGTATGGTTTTCTGGCAGAACCGGGAGCAACTATTACATGACCAGGAGTGTCCTTTAGCAATTCTTGATTTATACAAAGTGTGATACGTTCAAACAACGAAGCTTTAGCGGGCGCTAAAAACAAAATATTGCCGACTCCCGGTTGTCTTATTTTTGAGCGGACCGGGAGCAAAACAATGATAACGAACCGCGAGGTAAAAATTGCCCGGCACCCGCTTAACATAAGCCTTAATAGACAGTTTGATGCCAGCTGAGTGTAAACTAATTGCCCATATGTAGGTTCCTTTGGAAAAGTTGTTCTGTAGAGACGCCCGTGCTATTGCTGTACAGCTACAAATTGACGTACTTTGGGTGTGAATTGGTTTTATAGTTATCCAATCTCATGAGGCAAGGTTCTGCTAGCTAAAATCCCTTCTGTAGTGATCGGATCAGGGGTCCTCCCCATACCTTGCCAGTCTTAAAACAGAGACCTAGTGAGCATCATGGGCACCCAGGGGGCAACGCCCACGTTTGCACCTCAAACAGCCCAGAATATGGCTGTGTGACATTACAATTTGATTCCCATGTACATTTGTGCCCAGGGAGAATGACCCCACCCCATCTACCATCTTTACTAATCCACTGCGGAACACTGGGATTTTACTTGCCTTCCCATCCTCTGGTCACGTCTAAAAGGGAAGACGTGTTTCGGCCGTTTTCATCTACTTTAACAAGATCCTTGATTAGCACGAGAAATACCCCGACTCGGAGCATAACTAGAACATTAGTATGCCTAAGTATAATACTGTTAAGGTAGGTCAAACGACACGAAGTGTGAGGTCAGATAAAAGGGGCCTAATGAATCTTGTAATAACTTTGCGCCGAAAACCACCCTTCAAGTCCCATATTTTTTCCCCGAGTTACCTATTACACCTTGCCCTTAAATCGATATGTTGATATGGAGAAGAGAAAAGGGACATGAAAATATGAAGGAAAGGCTACGACAGTATGACTAGCTGTTGTTGCTTGTATGTTTCCTTCGTGTCTGAGGCTACCCTCCTAAACCCCCGGTCCCCACTCACGCACACTTCAAGCTTAATAAAGCAGATTTCAAAAAGAAAACGTTTAAAGAGAAACCGTCCTTCTCGGGTTCAAAAAGAAAACGTTTAAAGAAAAAACTGTCCTTCTCGGGTTTACCTAGGACTATTCAGATAATCGGACCTCGTTGAAGAAGTATTTGACGTGTCTGTTGCAAAGCCGTACAAAGCTTAAAGGAGCCAAGGCCAGATCGAAAACGTCAGACCTACAGCAAACAATTTTACCAAAAATTCACCTTTTTCCATATGATTGCACTCTTCTTAGTTTGGAGGTACATACCGGCTGGCCCAACCACACCTCCCTTTATTATTTTTAAACTTGGGTAGGTGTGTTGTTTATTAAAGTGTTAGACATTTCATACCTACAAAAAATCGTGAAAATTTTTTATTCCGCAAACTATATCGTATACTTCTAATACTTCTAAAAGCTTTGAGCTCACTGTAACAATTAAGTGTTGTCCATCGTAATTTCAAACGTTGAAGATATTTGCCTTAAAACATATCATTTCCATCAATACCAATCATGTCAAAGGTTCTGTGCATATACTAATATAAACGTAACTATGGACTGTCTTAGTGTCTCGGTCGCTGGTACACCAAAAGTTCAATCCTCAGTATTGTATAGTCTGATAACTACAACAGCACTCGATATATTTTTAGGCGCTAGGCTAGTGGTACTTGAGTTAGTAATAAAATAAACGCCAAACGTCACGTCCAAGAAGAGACGCGACACGCCAACGCAAAATACTATGCTGCGATAATACTTTTCGGTTTTGTGTATCCCGAGCTGCTTATCTCTTCAATTACTTTCCTTACGAACGGCTGTTCTGAGTCAAATAACAACTCCCTGGCCTATGTACTGCTCTGGCCTTTCATTGATTGATCGAGGCGACAGAACCCTTCGTAGTTATAGCTTCATTCCCATTAAAAAATTCAGTTGATGGTTTATAGATTGTTCATAGTAATCTATAAATATTTTTATCACCTTACTCAAATGTCTTGAATTATCATAATTGTTATGACGTATTCATGGTGAATGAAACGTGTTTGTCCGACAAATATTTCATCCTTACAGAAGCCAGTAACAGACACACCGGAGATAAAACTGCTGAATCTGAAACACTATTGTTTTTTATCCATCCATCGCATGACGTCACTGGAAGGGAATTCGAAGAACAAGCTCTTTATTGTATTATCGAGATTCACGTCATTAAAAAATGTGATGTCATTAACTTCAGTCCATGTCAAAGGTCGATAACATTCAATCTACTGATTCTACTCAATGGAAGGGAACTGAAATATTACACCGTACTTATATGGCATTGCCTGTTATTCATGGAGTGCATAAATGCGTCCTATCAATACCAGGTGATTGAATGGCGCTTAAAGACATCCATACAATGGACATATTCACTGCCAACACGAACATGATATAAACCAGTGTAAATGAAGACCATTTTATTTAAGTATTTTTAAACAAAATATCTTTTAGTCCTTCTTTAAAGCGGTAAGACAACACTCAGCTTTAGTAAACTTTCGCTGCTATTTTCAACAGTTGTTTACGTTCTCAGCCTGACGAAGCAAAAAAGTCAAATTTTAAATACTTTTTCAAACCAAGATGTAATTTATTTTACGTCAATGGTTTATGTACGTACCACTTATTAATAGTTACTGCCGACGGCACAGAATGTGTTCAAATGATGTTATGAAACATTTTTTAAAACACTGGCATTGACAACCTAGAAATGCGGTGACCTAAAATACGACTTGTTGTAGTACCACAATAAATTAAGGTCCGAAATAGAATGAGCGGAACATGGAAGTGTCAAGTAGCGGATTGATTTCAAATTTAACAAGAACTGAAAAGAGAAACAGAGGTGAAGGGGCAGCGGTAGATCACTCCAAGTATTTCCTGCTGATGTTAATCATACGAAAGTAATGATCATTTGTATAAAATTGATTGAAGACTCATGGAGATGAAGGCGGTTATATAACAAGGATGTTTTCAGATCCAAGAGATCTAGTGTCAACTCGAAGCATATACAGAGGCATTCGTCAAAAGTTGGTGATCCGATGAGAGAGACTAGGTCAATGCGATAGTATCAACTATTGAGTGGTAGAATGTACCAATCTTGACCAGTTCTTTCTTTCTTTCTTTCTTTCTTTCTTTCTTTCTTTCTTTCTTTCTTTCTTTCTTTCTTTCTTTCTTTCTTTCT
>WURT03174034.1:0-10411 GCA_009936505.3 Holothuria glaberrima | reverse complement strand
GTTAAAATTTTTTGAAAAAAAAAAAAAAAAAAAAAAAAAAAAAAAAAAAAAAAAAAAAAAAAAAAAAAACGTGCACAATAGTTCCATGAATACTTACGATGCCTTTGCTGCGTTTGCTATACACGCCAAGAAAACCCGTTGTTACAGCAAACTATGATAAAATTGATACGAAAGATTGTAAATGGAAAGTGATTTCTGAGATTTTGCACTCTTAAGTTAGAAGCCACACAGCAAAATGAAAGGAAAATGTATAAAACTGTGTTTTCCAGTAATGTGCGACAAAGTGTAGAATAGATAGGCCAGTCTCAACCAGAAAACCAAAAGGGTTAGTGATTCCTTGCCAAAGGAAATTAAAAGGTATCAATCTTTGCATCTTGAGATTTTGCATTTACTTGCATTTTCATGGTTTTGCTGTTTCACCAATTAAAACCCCGGGTAACCTTTGAACTCTCTAAAAGTAGGTTTCATCTTTTGACTATAACATATCCACAAGCCTAGTATGAAACGCATACACGATTCCTACGCTGAGATATTGTGTTTAAAAAGGATTCAGGTTTTTACCTCTAGTGACCTCACATGACCTCCAACCTTCACCAAAACTGTAGTATTCTTCCTTTCAATATGATAAATTTATACACCACGTATAAAAAGTACCCACCATTCCTAACTTGAGATATCGTGTCTACAAGGCTTTCAATTTTGTCCTTTGGTAACCTAACATGACTTTTGTCTTCTACCAAAACAATGAGGGTCATCCATATACCAAGTATGAGAAGTACCCTTCATTCCTATCTTGAGATATTGTGTTTACACGCAATTCTCAAGGGTTTGAAGTTTTTCTTTCCGTGACCTCAGATAACCTTTGGCCTCTACCAAAAAGAGGGCACATGTTAAGACTATAATGCATCCACATGCCAAGCATGGAAAGTGGCCGTGCTTTCTACGATGAGATATCATATTTACAAGGATTTTGGTTTTTGACCTTCAATGAGCTGATATGAGCTCTGACCGCCCACAATAAAAATTTGGTTATTTCAATCTATATGATCAATCTATATACCAAGTATGAAAAGAATCCATCGTTCTTATGGTGAGATATTATATTAACTAACCAAGCGTCACAATCACACACATACACACACATATTCAGGCCATCGTGACTGCATTGATTCCTTTTGCCATTTTGCAAGGATCAAAAAAGTTTGTTGACAAAAGATATGCATTATTATTTATCCCTAAGTTAACGTAAATAGCTTGATACTAGAGAAGGTACTCTCTGCAGGAAATTAAAAGAGAATTGCATTATAAAATTACCACTCCGTTCCACACACCCCAAGCAACGTAGGGGAATGAAAAGTACCGATCCAGCGGAAGGCACATTATAGTGACGCCCAAAGCAAATTCAATGAAACCACAAATTATTTGAATAATTCCCATGGCGGTTCGAACGCTTGATCCCCACAACTTTCCATTGGAAGAATTCTGCGTCTGAGGTGAGCCAGAAGTCACCACCGGATAGGCGTGGTTTCCTCTCATGACTTGCTGCTGTTGATTCGAAGATTGCATCTGTAAAAAATTAACATAACTTGCATTTACGGAATATAATATCCAAATAAGCGATAACAATCCAAAAGAAGACAAAATTCCACCAAGTCGCTGACCTCCACCAAAGCAATGATAAAATGACTGATTTAATTATATATTCAAGCCGTTGTGTCAAATTTTAATCTGTCACAAAATAAGGGCATTGTTCTGTCAAGTATGAAAATTGCACGTGTTGTCTTTAAAAATGATGCCAAGGTGACTGTAACAAATTATAGGTCTATTCCGGGTTTTCCTTGCTTTTCTAAAATATTGGAAAAACTATTATTTGAAAGGTTATTCAGTTATCTATTGAAGCATAACATTTTGTATAGATATCGATTCGGGTTTATCCCCGGACGGTCAACCATTCATGCCTCACTTCATTTTACTGATATGACTGTATGATTGCCAATGCTTTTGAAAAGAGGCGTTTTGTTTCTGGTACATTTCTCGACCTGTCTAAGGCGATTGATACCCTTCATCATAATATGTTACTGAGTTAACTTGAACACTTCGGAGTAAGAGACAACGTTTTGAAGTAGTTTAAAAGCCATCTTTCTAACAGACAACAATTTGTTTCAATCATCAATGTGAATTTTCATTATTGCGATATCATCTTGGGCCCATTACTTTTCATTATTTTGTTGAAGGCCTGTATAGTGTTACTGATAAATGGGATATTTCTAGTTATGCTGATGACGCCAATATTTTCTATTCGAATCCTGAACCCAATCACTTATGTGATGTTGTCCAAGAAGAATTTATGAAAGCATACGGGTGTTTTAGCGTCAATAGGCTTTCCATTAACTTTAAGAAGACTACCTCCGTGTTGTTCAGCCCATTAAATAAACCGATAGCTCTACATTTAAGTCTATTTATCTCTGCTTTTCAAAAATTCCACTCTCGAACATCGCCAATATTTTGGAAGGTTTGATAATTGATAAGCAAATCACTTGGAAAGATCACATACATTCAGTTACTAAAAAAGTATCTTAGAATATTGGAATCATCGGTCATCTTCATTCGACCTTTCCCAGGAAATTTCATGTGGCTCTTCATAATACTTTCGTCCTTCCCTATTTATCCTATTGTAATACAGTGTGAGTTTCCACTCACCCGTCTTAATTACTACCACATTTCATCCTACAACAACATCCTACAGAAAGGGTTGTTCGTTATATTTTAAATTCTCATTACCTGCATCTTAGTCCTCTTTTCTTCAAAACATTAAATTTTTTGTCTATTTACGATAATAATCACTATCAATGTGGTATTTTTGTATACCATTTTTAAGTAGCATGTTACCGGATATATTTTTGATTATACTTTCGGATGTATCACAAAGTTAGTTCTTATCGAACCGGATCCGCACTCCTTTTTACTACAGCTCTTTATAGACTTCAGTCCTCCCTTTACTGTTTCCGTTACGTTGTCCCTCATGTTTGGAATTCCCTTCCTCGCAATATAATAAAATGCCTGTATTCACAATCTCTTACAACTTCAAAAGCAAATCAAAAAGTTTTCTTTCATCAAGTAGCTCGTTATTATGGCTCTACGGCAAGAAGATCTTTATCCTGTCGATGAAAAGTGTTTAATTAATGGTTTTCGTTGTTTCTTTTGTTATTGCTATTGTTCACTGTAACCTAATTAGTTGTACTTTCTATGTTTAAGAATGAAATGCGTAGTATGAAATACTTCAGTTTACAAGGTTTTCGTAATTTCACCACTAGTGACATCAGATGACCTTTGAGCTCTATCAAAAACAACAGAAGTATTTTTCTAGGTATAACGCAGCCACATTTCATGTATAAAGAGCAGTCATAACTCCTTACGTAAGATATGATGTTTCAGAGGTTTTCAGTTGACCTCTGGTGACCGCAAATCACCTCTGACCTTCACCAAAACAAAAGGATTTTTCCTTTAAATATCAAAAATCTATATCCCAAGTATGATAAGTAACATAATACAAAAAAATGACATGCTTGCATGTGATTCTTACATAGGCGCCGGCACAGGAGGCATGGGGGTGGGGGAGTGCCCCCAATTGAAAAATTCTGAAAATTATAAAGTGATCCCAAAAGGTGTTTAGGCAATAGATTTCTGTAGGGGGTAGGGTGAGATGTGTTTCCGACAGAGTAATGGATCTATTGTAATCATTTTCTATCACAAATGTTTTTCAAACTATCAGAATTTTCGCAAATTCTTCGCAAACTATCAAAATTTTCCCGCCCCTCGCGCGCTTCAAACCTTACCACACTGTTGTTCTTATTATCAATATCTTCCGATAGTAACTCCCAGAGAAGCACAGCAGCAAAAGTCCAAAGCTGTTTACGAATTACTAGGTAAAAGACTGGCTTTTTGAGTGGCATGTATGTTTGTTCGGCAATTGAAAGTGTCTCGATGCAGATTCTGAATGCAGGTTTTGTCATCCAAATCTTTATTAACGAAAAATTTCGGCGGGCTTCGCGCGCATGTGTCACGGTTTGCACTCCATCTCATGACCATTATAAAGGCGATAATACATGGTACCGGTACTATTTTGATCACAACAATTTCAAAAACAGAGATACATCTCCAAACAACTGTAGAGACGTTCCATCAATATGGAATCTTTCAATCTAATTTGTAGCATGATGACGAAGGTTGGAACTTGAAAGTACGTATTTGCCGTAATACATTTTTCAGAAATTTTTACAGAGCGCTTCGCGCGCAGCCATTATCGGTATAGATGGTGATTGTTAATACACTTATGACGAAAAAATCTGAAACGCGCTTTTAGTCCTTCACCCCATTGTTTTATACCTATCAGGGAGGTCTAATATCACCTTCCTGCACCTCTCCCTCCCGCCCATTCCAATTGCTGGAAGCTGTTCGTCTGGATTTTCGTTCAAAATTAGTAAAAATACGATACTTGTAAAGTGCTCAGCATCATGCTCTATATTATCATTTTGATATCAGGTAACAAGCATCCAGTGGGGTATTTAGGGGGGCCATTTGGGCCCCTGGCTCCCTCACTGATGCCGTTTCTTTTTTTTTAGTACCTAAAATACGTAAATATTTTAACAAAATTTTACTTCAAAGGTAGCATATGTGACACCAGATTGCATGTAAGGACACCTAATTTTTCAAAAATTTTCAAAGGGGAGGGGGCACCCTCTCCCCTTTGAACTCCCCCAAGCCGGACACACAACCAGAAATTAGAATTCACTAAATAATGGCCATTTTCCAGTCATGTATGATCAGCTCAAAAAATATCCCAAAGAGAGCACCATTTTTGCGTCTAATCAACCTTAAATTAACAAAAATTTCTCAAAGGGGAGTGGACACCCCTCCCCTTACACCCCTCCCCAGGACGGTACCTGTAGGTAGTGACAAAGGAAGGATCCCCCCATTACTGTACACAAAAACGTAGGGCAGCACAAAAAAGGGTGCAGTTTACGCAAACATGGGAGTTTAACCGAGGTAGCATTACGACATCATCGGTGGTGAATCACCAAAGTTTGGCGGCGCCACTGGATTCTTACCTTGGCTGTGGGAAGTAGAAAACCGAGCACTTTCCACTACGCCATCGACATACACGGTAATTGTCAGCTGTTTTTGATTTTATGTTCACATCATCCTTCATTCACATAAGACCAGTATGGGGTAAACCTTGAATTAGTAATGAATTTACCACAGTCTATTCTTGAGATATCGCGTTAAGTAGTAGTTTCCAAGCTTTTCGTAGTTTCTGGTGAGCTCAGATGACATTGACTTTAACCAGAACCAATAAGGATATCTTTCTTTTAATGGGAAAAGCCTACATACCAAGTCTAAAAAGTATTCCGCATTCCTATCTTGAAGTATCGTGTTTACAATTTTTTTCGGTTTTGAACTTGGGTGACCTCAAATGACTCCTGATCTCCACCAAAACAATGAATACATTCCTCGCAGTATTATAAGTCTATTTACCAGGTATAAATAGTATCCATCATTGCTGTGTTGAGAAAACGTGTTTTCAATAGCTGATAAGTTTTTTTAGTTTCACCGCTGGTGATCTCAGATGACCAGAGGTGATCTCAGATTCTTTCTTGTAATATGACAAACCTACCATGTATGAAAAGTGTCCATTATTCCCATCTTGAAAGACATATTTTGTTCACAAGGATTTCGGTTTTCGATCTCAGGTGACCTCAAATGAACTCTGAACTTCCTGAAAAATAGGGTTCTTTCTCTCAATATGAAAAATCTATCTGCTTCGTGTGAGAAGTGCCCATCATAACCATCTTGAGATAACATGTTTACAAGCAATTTACTCGATTTCTGTAGTTTCACCTCCGGGCTGACCTCAGATAATCTTTGCTCTTTGCCAAATTAATAGGATCCGTTTAGGCATTTACTGACCACAACGTATTCATATTCTGTTTTGAAAATTATTCGTTCTATCTTGAGATATCGTGTTAACAATGTTTCATGTTTTGACCTCTGGTGACCTCAAATGACTTTTGACCTCTACCAAAAACAATACATTTTTTCTTTTGATATGATAATCCATTCACCATGACAAGTATCCGTCATTGAGATATCGTGTTTACAAACTATGCGTCACAGACACACATACATACACCACCACATGACATCATCATCACATAAATTCCCTGCCTGTCTTCGGCTAGGAATCAAAAACGGAGAGTTGATTCTCCGTGGCGCGAAAATACCAAGGCGAAAAGGCTGATCATTGTTAAGCTGTTTTGACAAAATACACAAGTTTTACTACTAACTACGGAACATTGTTAAATCTAAGAATTGGCATGAAGCTCCAATATTTCATTTACAAAAACAGAAGCTTAGTTGTTCAGTATGGTTTTTCACACAAATACATAGGCTCTGAATGAACTCACAACAGGTCAGTTACGGTGTCAATGTATCTTCAGTCATATAACGCAGTTTTGTAATTATGTTGATTTCTGACATCCACTCTTATAACTGTATAACCGGGGAGCACTAATCGCGTTCGTTTTCTGAGCTGGCTGGCTGGCCGCCTGGTTGGCTGGCTGGTAGGTAGGCAGTAGTGCACGTAACGTAGCCTGTACGGGATAACGTGCGCGTACACTACCCCCACGCAATTCAAGCAATCGTAGTCATACACTCTCAAAAAGTTGGGTAAAATCTTATTGGCAAAGTAGAGGTTGGTTAAAGTTTTCACAAAGTTGGGCTAAAGAACCGAAAAACTTATTGACCAACTATTGGTGAAATGGTTAATGTGAATTCCTGCACCCAACATTGGTTAAACGTACCGCCAATTAATTCTTTTAATAACACCTATAACTAAATTTTTACATTCACATTAAATATTTTTCAAATCTTTCACTTCTGCTGTGTGAATTTTTGCTAAGACAATTTGAGAAAAGTGCATATTTCAAATGCTTTGAAATTCCATTGGCACACCAGGTTATATCTATATATATATATATATATATGTGTGTGTGTGTGTGTGAAAAAAGTCTCTTTGGGTCGTTCGGTTGGTGATGTTGAGTTGAGTTGCCCCTTGGGGACGTAGCTCCTTTTAGGAGTATAACTCCTTCTGGAGTAAATGTTTGGTTCCCCCCTTGGCTCTTCGCCAGAGAGCCGAGGGGACTTTTGAAAAAAAGAAAGTGGCCCACGCCGGGTCGTGGATATTTTTGGGTTTTCGCCTCTTGGCTCTTCGCCAGAGAGTCGAGGGAACTTTTGAAAAAAAAAGCAAGCCGGGTCGTTTGGTTGGTCATGTTGAGTTGAGTTGTCCCTTGGGGATGTAGCTCTTTAAGTTAGCAGAACTCCTTCGGGAGTATTGTTTGGTTTTCGCCCCTTGGCTCTTCGCTAGATAGTCGAGGGGACTTTAGAAAAAGTAAGTGGCTAGTATTAGCAATGCTTCCTTGCGCAGGAGTATCCGTGATCACGACACCGGAGCTCCCAGGCAGAGTTTGTTCTATTCAGCCAGTTTAGAACGGGACTTCGCACGTTGTGTCGTTTTGTCGATCATGTCGAGTTGAGTTGTCCCTCGGGGACGTAGCTCTTTTAGGGAACAGAACTCCTTCTGGAGTATTGTCTGGTTTTCGCCCTTGGCTCTTCGCCAGAGAGTCGAGGGGACTTTTGAAAAAAGGCTAGCATTAGTAATGCCGGCCCGGTAGCTGTTAAAACTTGTAGAAGGTAACTTCTCTGAGATATTCCATTGGGTTCTTATAATAAGCAGTTAATTGCCCAACAATAAATGAAGCATTGAAACATCAGATTTCCCAACAGACTTTAACAATCAACCAACGATTGGCTAAAACACTGCATCCAAACTACATTCATTAACCAATATTGGGTAAATATTTACCCAGCTACTGTTTGACAAAGTATCTATTAATCAATTTTCGTAAATAATGTAACCAACTTTCATGTAAATGCATTACCCAAAAGCGGTTGGGAAAACTTTATCTAATTTTTGAGCGTATACGTATGTGCCCAGCGTTGTTTAAAAGTTAGTAATTTTTTACCCAACTTTTTAAATGTGTAGACTTAATTCCATACAAGAAAGGAATGCATTTATAGTTAAAAAAGAAAAAAAAAATAAATAATAAATAAATAATAAGAAATATTTATTATTAAGCAACCTTTCTTATTTAGATGTACCACTTCGACAACAGAAAATCGTCATGAAGAAATATATAGAATTGGCAAAACTTTTAACTAACGCTTCCTTTACTAAGCTTAAGCAACGTTTACCGTATGTCTTCTGTGGCAAATTTATTTGCAGTGTACGGCGGTGTAGCTCTTGAGCTTACTCCCTACACTTACCTTGTTTGTTCGAACAGAAACTAAAGGTGTTAAGTAAATTAGCTGCTTCCTTTTGAAAGCAATAAGCTTTTGTTATCATGACAACGATTTTAGTCAAAGGCTCAAGTTTAACCTGTTGTGTTTTAAATCCTTGTTTTGTGTTAGCTCACCTTCGCGTGCTATCAGTTACAATTGTTCGTTTAATTGAACGACGTAGATTTCGAATAGACCTAAATACTAAACAGTTGGTTACTAGACTAATAATACGAATGTTTAATCAGGGAGTTGTTATTTGGACTCCCTGGTTTAATTCTGTCCTTCAAATTGCACGGTCCTTTCCTGCATATCATTTTTGTAATCGCAGAATTAACATTTATGTTACATGTATGCATACAACCAAAAAAGGCTGACAAGACGGACGACAAGCTGCCTGCTGCGTAGGCCTAATTGCCATATGAATGTTCTTATATGGAACGTGAAAATTCCATCCCATACTTTCAGCCCCGTTTACGGCCATATCTCGTTACCAGCCTAGCTCACCAGTAGTGTTGCCTGTTAGGCTGTTTACGTCACAAAGTTTGGTGCGACAAAAGTTGTCATCAAATGTCAACTTATACAGTGTAAATAGCGTGAAAAAATAAACTACATTCTGTAACAGGCCTGGAATGGATTTATTTTAAATGTATTCCCACAGTTGTTAAGGCAGTCATCTGACATACATGGAAGGAGTGTTTTGCAAAACTAAGTTTCAAGACCCGGGTAACGCTTCTTTACTCTTTATCCCACAGTATGGGGTGTTTTTGTGAAAAACTGGGAGGATATGATTAAAATTTACTGAGGGAATTTAAACTTGAAAGTCAATGGGGGAATTGAAAAAAAAGTGTGAGGGGGGATATATCTTCCTAGCCCTCGGCTTTTTCACCTGTGTAATATCTAGACCGGTAGTCAAGGTACTGCAATTGGAGGCGAGATGGCTTCCAGAGGCGAAATATTTATGAGGGGTACGGGTATACTTCGCATTGAAGCATGATGGTAACTATTTAATAGGGGAAGCAACAACGTTTTGTGTACAGGGGCGACATTCCTGCTACCTGACTACGGGCTTGGTAATATCTCATTAACCTCCACCACTGGCCACTTCCTGCCACATCCCCCGCCGAAGTGAAGCTTCCCTCAGTATGAAGCATGAAATTACTCATAACTTTTATTCATCACAACAAAAGAGGATTGGCCGTTGTCGTGGCGATGTGGCGATCACCTTCCAGTCCGCTCGCGTTGACGGCCGTTTGGGATCAGTTTCGGTAAAAAACCAATCCGGGTCTGTCACTGCCTACTTCCTTTTTCCGAAGCCCTCTCAAACAGCCAGTCCACCCTTGCATTATAATGACTGTTCTGAAGTATGTCTCAAGTAGCAATCATAATTTGCAACCACATTTATGATTTAATATGATCGTGACGGGATAATGATGGCGCTGGGCTTCCAGAGATTGATTATTACGTCTTGCAACCATCCGTATTTTTAACACGTAGCAGACAGGGGGTAGCGAAGGTGTTGTCTTTGGGGGTGTAGAGATTATGTTTTGCCGACAGATCTGGTAATGCGAGCACGAAGCGCGAGTTTAGAGGGTGGGGTCCAGGGGCAACGCTTTACGGCCTCTGGTGGGGTCTAGGGGCAAAACCCCGGAAGCTCTGAGGTTTTAGCATATCTCTGGGTGAAAAAATTAAGTCTCAATATGGATATACTTTGGTTCATAATGCATCATCAAATGAAAAGATTGCCAATAATTTTAATGTATTATATTCTATTTCTCTCGTCAGACCACTACATCTGTAAGTAAGTTTTAACGTTTTTCTGGGTAAAAAATTAATTCTCAGGATAGGTTTATATTGCTTCATTATACATTATCCAATGCAAAGATTCCTAATAATGTTAATGTGTTAGGCTATTCCTCCTGCCATGCCACTATACTTTTGGAGCTGAACCTGACGTTCAGCATTTGAACACTATGCGTTCAGCATTTGAACACTATGCGTTCAGCATTTGAACACT
>WURT03174023.1:0-10411 GCA_009936505.3 Holothuria glaberrima | reverse complement strand
AGGGGGATATGTTCAACAAAAGAGTACAAGGAATAGGCTGAAGTTTATTTTCCCTTGATTTTTCCAATCTTTTTAAATGAATCCAAAAACTTTTTTTACAGGGATTGTGCCCGAATATTTCCATAGATTCTGCCCAAATTTTGGGTTCCACCAAAATTTTGGGGGCACAGTGCCTCCCCCCGTCCCATACGCCGGTGTGTAAACTCAATGATATAAGTATTAATCAGCCAGTACAAAATCACGCAAAGCGTACAAAATTTGCTTGTAGCGAATACAAGCTACATGCGGACTTAAATTCTGCTTGTCATATCCTCCTCAGTCCAATTAACAGGAATTTTATCACATCACTGTGGGTAGAACTATGAAAACAGCTGAGTTGTAAGTGTAAATACGCACAATCTATTAGTGTAAAGCTTAAAGGGATTAACCACTTTAATCATACTGCATGTCTCCCAAATTAATTTGGAAGACTACAGTGAATTTTAATGCAAATCTTTCATTTCTCCTTATACTACTTAAAAAATTTCATTATGTTTCAGAATGTTAAGTATTACATTTGGTTAACCTTTATATGAATTTAACAATTACAATAATTAGCACATGACTGAGGCAGCCATATACTGTACATGAATATTGATACCAAGGTAGGCCTACATGCCATAAAGCTCCAATTGTTGGAATTGCTCATTTTGTCACATGGATATGCACCTTCTTTTGTGGCTTGGCTTATGAATTTTTTTCAGTATGATACTGTACATATTGATTTTGACATAATTACTACAAACATGCACACTGTATGCTGTACTTCATCTGCCACACAGTTATTCTGACTATACAGGTGGAATTTTTCACCAGTTCCCCAAATTTCACCAACTTAACTATGTTCCAGTATGAATTAAATTGGACTAAGGCAATGAGACAGTCTTTATCTCAAAGATGATAAACCTTTACTGAGTTTTATTGATTCTCTTTGATTTTGTCAGTGTGATAAGGCTAAAATAGGTCCAGACTTGAATGCCGCTATCTAGGGTAACTCTGGCATTGGAGCCGCAACAACAGAGTGAACTTCGCCAATCTCAACATGTTTAACACACAGATCTCTCTCACAATTCATTCGAACATCTGAGCTTTATCGGCACACGTGCAAATGCCCAAAACTTGGGTACCAGCATCTTATTAATGTTTGTTGCCTGCTTGAAATTATTTGTTTCTTGCATATGGTATGTAAAATTGGTTTGAAAATCAAATTTGGCAGCAGAACACTGTAGCCCTCTGAAGCATGGCAGGCCATTTGCCCCTTCTTGCACCTCACACAATATTCATCAAGATATTAGGTGGCACAAACAGTATTTGAGCTTCATTTTATACCATCCTCAGAGGCTTCAGTCTGAGGCCTACTTGCCTGCAAAATGTACAAACCAACTGGTTTAAATTGGGATTGACAACATGTTCCCCCTCTTGTTATGCTGAACATTAAAGGGAAAATGCAGTCCACCCAATCAGAATTAGTATGCCCCATCACTCTAGTTCATGAATGGCCTATTTTGATCATGTGAAAACATTTTTGTTAGTGAATTGTGAAATTCAAGGAGATTTTCTCCTTGCTTTACCTACTGTTTATAATAGTTATGTTCAAAAAGTCTTCAGAGGTGTTTGTAAGGCAATAAGAGGAGATTTGCAAGAGTTTCCTGATTTTTCAAAGCAAATTTTGGGGCAACTGCCCATTGCCTTTAAGTCTTAATGACAATGTACATAAGACACTGAAGAAAATGATTTACAAAGTCTTCCAGATCTGTAAAATACTGCCTACAGATTATATTACACTGCCTAAGTGTACAACCCCTAAGAAGGATCGAACTTGAGTAAATTTCCGTTAAGAATAATTAACAACATCCTTAACTGCCCCCAGCTGTCAAAAACAACTTCAATATGCAAGTAGATAACTGAAAGAACAACACTTTAGAATTTACAAGATGCTGTGGGCAAGTACTGTATGTTGAGATGGGAGGTAAGTCCTACTGTGCAGTGTTTTAAAGGGGAAATATTCTCATCCCCGACAGTTCCAATTCTCCAAACTAGTTAGTTCTCGCCCCGCCCATAACTGTTTTTAGCTTCTCCTTGTGCAGACACAAACATAGTTTATTGCTTAAGGCCATATCCTGGTGAGTATACAAGGCCCTTATGTATAATCAAAACACTCTGTGCATGCTGTGTAATATGAGCTGCTCTGCATCTTTTGAATTTTGTCACTCTTTGATGTCGATCAAAGAGTAGACACCAACTGAGTCTTCTGCTTACCCCCAAGTAAAAGTCACACTAGGAGTGATGCAAATCCCTCTTTTAAAGTCAGTACCTCCTCCTCTTTCTGCCATATATATACTTTGTACTCCTGTTGTAGCACTTTCATCCTCACCCATGTTTGCTTGCATACTATTGTACACTGTGTCATACACTGGAAGTACTGTACTGTACTACATTAGGATGATCATATCAAGTTCACAACTTTTTCCCAAATACATTGTTCAGTACTGTACCTGCTTGGCAATGCGTGAACACTTCCAGTATAATACTGCAGATGCTGTTCTTCATGTATAGTGCATGGACTTACAGCACTGCATGTGCAGTTTGTGTTACACGAAATCTATAATGGTCTTTACACTGAACAAGTCTAATGCCATTAAGGATCAACTGAAAATTGATCACTATTGAACTCCTGTCACACAGAACAGTTATTCATGTTTTATGATGTACACCTGATTCTAAGGTTTTAACTACTGCAGGACACATCTGCACTAGCTGCTTGCATGGAAGAATAACAGTATGGAAGCTGTGTTAAAGTACATGTTTAACTTCAAACTGATAACAAAAGTTGAAACTGACTGTGTATTTAAAACAACAGTTACTGATAGGAAAGTTTCTCTACAGCCCACAAGGCAGCTTAAACAGTAACACTTATCAGTAGATTAAAAGATAAATAATCAAGATCTGCATGATTGATTAGGGAGCACAGTGATATTTATAAACAAACGGCTGTCATGCAGTACAATGCTCTTCTGACAAAGTATATTACTGAACCTGTCTGTGTAAAATAGAAATTTATGAAATAAATATTGGAAACTCAAATGCTATAGTTTCCAAATATTGGTAGTGAGGACTTACAGTTGCATATCTATAGCAACTGTACTTTGCATAGCTGTGAGCATTTCTACAGCACATACCTACTGTACAATACTTATTATACAGTACTTGACAGAAAATGTGGGTCCACTCATGCAGACTTTCCCAGTCTATCCATGCATACAGTATCTCTGAGTGGCAATTCCCTGACCTAGCAAGCATAAAGGCAACAGGCAGTCTCCCCAAATTTGCTTTGAAAAATTAGCAAACTTTTGCAAATCTCCTCTTCTTGCAAGCACCTCTGAAGACATCTTAATATAACTTTATTACAAACAAAAGGTAGCGCAAGGAGAAAATCTCCTTGAATTTCACTATTCACTAACAAAAATATTGTCACATGATCAAAATGGGTCATTCATCAGCTAGAGTGACGGGGCATACTAACTCTGATTGGGGTGACTGCATGTTCCCTTTAATATCCCACATCTGCATTCCAATTTAATAGCTGGTTGATGCAGAATGTACATGCCTAATGTACTACAGTAAGAAATGGCAATGTGAATGCTACTGTATCATGAGAATGTTGTAAGACAAGACCCTTTAGGCAGTGACTTCATGATCAAGAACATGATCAAGAACCCTTTGTATTTACCCTAAGTTTTGTCCACTAGTGGATTAAGGGCAGGGAAACAGGGGCATGTGCCCCGGGCCCCCCACATTTTGGGGCCCCCCACATTTGGGAATAATGTATACCTTGGGTGTTTCTCGTACTGTGTCTAGTGTTTCTAAGCTGTACTGTAGGGTCCCCCCACACAACTGTGTGCTTGGGCCCCCCCCCACACGCTTAGTCCGGCCCTGGTTTTGTCACTTTCCCATCTTTGTTCACATTTACCATGAATACAAAATTTCTTAACATCTCCCTGCTGAATATTCAAATCCAGGATGATCATTTCATTGCATTCCCAGTCTTAAAGTCTACAGTTAAATCCAATCACCTACAGTAGCCTAAATCTGTTTGGACTGAAGACAAAACCATGCAGACAAACAAATGTGGTCTCCTTTGGTATTTCATGACTTTGGCTGAGTAATTTTCAATGGCGTACGCAGGATTTCTCTCATGGGGGGCCATGCAGTATGTTGTGTGATCGCCGGTCTGGGAGAGGTGTTTGTTTAAGAGGAGGGAGTGTGAAAATTTTGAAAAATTAGGCCTCCTTACATGCAATCAGGTGCCACATATATGCTACCTTTTGAAGTATAATTTGTGTTACAAAATTATGTATTTTTGGGATCTAAAGAAAAAAAAATTGGCATCTGTTAGGGGGGGGCCATGGCCCCCCAACTCTGCAAACACCACTGGTAATTGTACTTTTTCTGAAATACCCCAATTTCTTGATCCCTCAATGAAAACAGAAAGCCTGGCCAATCTTTCAATAGACCTTCCAAATAGCAATTAGTATTCATAAAGGTTTGTGGTATACAGTAGAGTTTTGGTGTGCATTGCCTTGGTCACAGTAAAATGTCATTGACATGATAAACACAACAACACTCTATCCCACAATCCTTTGTAATAGCAACTGTACTTGAAAAGAGCCTATTTCCCAGTTTTTCCTGATTTCCAGGATATCTGGAAGTACAGTATTAAAATGTACACTGTTATCACAAGCTTTGATGAGAAAACAGGTCTACTTTATATGACTGCTGTTAGAATTATACAAATTTTTTCTTTCCACTAGATAGAAATTAAGGGCACACATGCAAGATACGTACCACACAATGGCCCAAATACACAACAGGCTGTCCGTGTCAACAGAATGTAAACCTGAGCTACAAATATTTGGAATAATTGCAACATACTGTACAGGTTCACTGTGTATATTTGGAATAATTATAACATACTGTACAGGTTCACTGTGTGTAGTGTAATTACATCCAAAAGTTTTTGACAATGTCAAACTTCAATAGAAGGCTCTATTCTCTCCAATACTTCAATGTACCATCATATTCATGATTCTCATAGTTTCTCTCAACCCCCACCCCTAGCTACCAAGTTGTGAACAAAACCAAATTATCAATGAATTTGTTAGAATAGACAATTTAGCTTCCTTGCTAGCTCAATAGCCCACTAGCCACCCAAATAAACATGTAATAACACACACTTTGTATTTGATATGTTTTGGGGTACATACACAAATGTATGGAAATGTGTATCCCGAAAATAATGGCCGAAAAATTACCCTGAAAGAAATGTGTACCCCAAAAGTTGTATGAAGTTGGTTTTGTACCAGAAACATATCAAACACATGAGCACTTTTGTGTTTCACACTGTATGATATGCACATGTAAGTGGCATAAGCTATACCATGCATTTGATCTAACTATACAGTAGTTTACAGGGCAGCTACACAGCTACAGTATACAGAAGATATACCCTTTAATTAACGAGGGACAGCTGTTGAAAGATAAACTCTTTTTATAAACTGAGCAATGCTGTATCATATCCTGACTTACCAAGTATTCTATTAACACCAGCACTCTCTTTAATTGCAACCAGTGGGATAACTTCCTACACAACTAAAATACAGATTTACAACAATCTGCAGTTCACCATACAGTATGTTCAGCATTTACCCAAAGCTAATACCCATTAAGCAACAATTTGATGTTTTTTAAATTTGCTTGTTTTGTTATCTATTGAACTGTAGTATCAGCTTAATTTTGGTGATGTTTCAACTCCAGTTTAGTTTTGTTTAAATTATAGCTGTTGATGGTTCCTTTTACAACATTTTTTTGATTGTCCAGTTGATCTTTGACATTCCATAACATGAGAAGAACAACACCACTATCTAAAACATAAATTTGAACAACAGTATCCACAGCTACAACAGAACAAAAGTATCCACAGCGTGTTTTTAATAAAAAAAAAATTCATAGTTAAAAAGAATATTTTAAAACAACTTTCACAAATTACAGGGTTCTGCAATTGAGTATTATAAACTTGTCTTCAGTAAAATATTCTACTTGATTCCTAGCTGTACCTTAAATTGCATTTGACAATCTGTAAAATGATCCTTCAGTCCCTGTAAACTCTGAATCATTTTCAGAATCTCCTTCATTTTAAAGAAACACAATCACACATCACAGTCAATTCTAAAGCTTGTGATAATTTAATTGGTCAGTCAATTAGATATAATTCCCAACACACCTTGAAGTCAATTATCTCATTAACGAGACTTAAGTGAGAAAGGAAATTAATATTGCAATGATCCTATTAATACTAATCAAACAAGTGTATGTAGGCCTACATGTAAGTCTGCCAACTACTGCATAGTAACCTATCATGTTTTTATCATACTGTACATGAGCAAAAGACAAGGAAACATCAGTCTGCTACATTACATCAAAATTTCAAGGCACACTTTTACTATAGATACAAGTGTCACTTTTATTTCCTTTTTTCCTATCTTATGAGAGCTCCAGAGCTACAAAGTACAAGAATAGTCACAACAACTCTACTTGACTGCTAAACGTTTAAAAATTTCTCAAGATATGAAATGCTATACAAACAATGATTCATTTTCCTAGAACAGAAAAGCACAGACTGTGAGTACAAAGTATAAAATACACTACTAGACAACATTATGTACCTTCAACTCAGATTGCTGTCCTGTAACTTGCGGTGAGAATAATTATGTCTAGCAGTCAAGGATATCATCTACTGACATCTGAATTTTTAATCCTCTTGGGCAGGTTCCTGTAGCGTACATCAGAATCATGACTCCTCCCTGAGAGTAAAGTAGCGACTTCACTTAACGCCTCCAAAGCATTCATAACTCCTGTGGAATTTTCAATCCCTTTAATCACTTGTGCCAAAAAATGGCAAAAAAATTCACATTTTTGAATTCTAAAGGTTAGCATTAGTATTGTTGAACACAATCTTGATCGAGTGTGATAAAAAATCAATAACCTCAAAACACTCCTTTTAAGGGTCTGTGACATCCTCCCTACCAATGTATATCTAGAAATATCCCTAGAGTTCTAAACACATGGTGACTGCACTTTAATTGACATTCGTTTAAATAATAGCTCCACTTTGGTTGTTCAAGGAAGACTTGCACAGCCATTTGTTTTCCCAATTATAAAGCTCACACATGGTTGGTGTGTCAAAATGACCGGGACCAATTTTAAACTCAGTGCAGGTTACTGTAGCTCAGTCTTGGAGGTGTTTTAGAAAGGCATTTTTGTTTAATTGGGGGAGGGGCTCCAAGTAAAATTAGAGAAGATTTTTACTCCATTTTCCCTTAACATTTAATATTACCTTCAGTTGATTGCTACAATGCTGCAATTTGGCAACTCTGAGACGTGCAAAAGGTAATAACTGAATCCTACAGCACTGAAGCATTCCATCAGAAAGCAAGTGTGCCACTCTTCATGCACAAAAATGTATGTTATGACATTATACAATAAAATGGAAGTCTGAGTTCTGGTTCCTTTTAGAGTTGCAACTCCAACCTAAGGTGGAAGATACCTGATTCTAAAAATAGTTGCCAAAGCTTAATTTACTCCGAGGATTACAACAAAAACCAAATAGCGAAAAGTCTAACACAAAGATGAACACTTTTGCAAGTATTCTCTACACTTCCTCTTAAAAAAACTATCACTGTAATATTGCTTCAATACAGAAGCTGGTTGACTGAACGGACTCAGACATCCAACAAAGAAAAGAGGAATAGTCCAACTACAGGTATGTTTCACAAATCTAAATTTTGTTTAAAGTAATAGTACAGCAGACTGAGTTTCTTACTGGTAGTGGCACCTTATAAGTATATCATGCAGAATATCAAAAGGAATATTTCTTTACCTCGGTCATGTGATGACGACCACCCAGACACCAAGGTAGCATGGTAGTACTAAAATAGCCTCAGCAGGGTAGTCCAATATGTCCTTGTCCTTATGAATCGTGAAAGGTCCAGCTACTCTACTTTAAAGTACTACCTTTCTAGCCCTACCATCCTCATACTGTACACAAAGTGTACTGTACAATTCAACTGAGACTTCGTACACGCTCAAATAAAAATCAGCACGTGAAAAAGGAAAGTTGCTACATAACTATAAATATCCAATCAAAGTTGTCCTTATACTACAAGGCATCCAGCAAAGATTTTCTTCCAAGAGGTGATTCAGTATTTCTCTTTGTGATTGAATGCAAACCAACAATCATTCTAAAAGCTTTGTACTATATGAAACAAATACAGTAAAATACCCAAGGTACAGTATGCTGCACTAGTAACGCTCACAATGATGTGCACGAACTGTGCGTTTGCAGCATACAACAATCCTACAAAATCTTCAGAATGAAAGTGATAAGACAATAACAATTTAGTGATTGAAAGTACACTATAAAAACAATCACCTAGCCAACAAAGAAACTAGTGTATGCGTGTACAACAATAATTGAAAAGAAGGAAGAGGGAGGATGTAGTATATTGTACATGTAAAAGCCATACTGTATGTGAAAGTTTAAAAAACTTAAGGACTTAATCTTTCATTTTCATTTTGGAAAGACTGCTTACAGTCTGGCTTATTTATTTTTATGTCATTAACAGAGATAATAGTTCCCTTAAAGGTACAGTATACACTACAGAACAACCATGAACACATGACATTTATGTCACTTGACATCAGTACAAAATACTTAACAGTGGATGACTGTTTTTGAGTTAGAGACCAACTATAATCATGGGCAATTCTCTTCATACCTGACAGTTTCAATTCTCCCAACTAACTTTAAATACTTAGCTCCTCCCATAACTGTATTTAAGCTCCTCCTTGTGCAGACACAAACCTATTTATTGCTAAAGGCCATGTCCTGGTGAGCATTCAAGGCTATAATTTGTAATCTGAACACTCTCTGCAGAGTGTGAAATGTGAGCTACTTTACCTGTACTGATCGTTCTCTGCATCTTTTAAATTTCAAACTTTGATGTCAATCCAAGGACAGTCACCAAGTGAGAATTTTCATGTACCCCCATGTCAAAAATGCACTTTGGGGTGATGAGAGTCTGTCTTTAAGAAACTTAATAAAACATAAACAGTTACATACCTAAAGCAGTGAACCCTTACAGTATGTTACTGTGAATATATACGGTATCAGTATTTTTTGTTTACAGCATACATATATAAACCTGTAAGCAAGGGCAGTGATCCAGGAGGAGAGCAGGGGGAAATGGCCCCAATATTCGAGTAATGGCCCATTGGCTTTTATTTTTCACACATATTAAGAACAAAGTCCCTCCCCCCTTTAATGAGAAAAAATCACCACCCATGCCTGTAAGCATACATATGTACACCTGTTAAGTAAACATAAACACATTTCCTTTTAGGTGCACATTTCAAAGGCCAACAGTACTGAAGCACACCACTATAGCACTTCAGTGTCTACATGCTGCAGAAATAAACTGGTCCAAATAGGTTCACTGTCTGTTCAAGTTTAAACGTAAGACTATCTTCAATATGGGTAAAATGTTACTCCTGTCAATATGGGTAAACCTTACAACTTCAATGCTTGGGAATGCAAACAAAGGAGTTTAGAACTACTAATTCCTTCTTCATAAAATCTCTGCTGATTGCTTAATTGCAACTTTGAAAACAAAGGAAAGTTTTATGCCATAAATGATAATAAATTACTTATTAATTAGCCATTTCTCAACACTTTTTTGAAAACTTGCAGTACATTATGGCTGTTTTCCACACACATTGTCTTGAGACTGATCTTGAGCTTTTTTTTACATAGAGCATTTTATCCCAGTATTATGTGTCTAATTCTATGTTGTTTGTCACATTATCAGGTCTATACAGCACTAATTGAAACTTGACGGTCATGATTTCCACTGAGAAGTACTTTCCCTGGATGCACTGTAACACACGTTTGTACTTGACTAGTGTCAATGCTATGCTTTTGTACAGGTGGTGCAGTTCACCCTGCTCCTTTTCCATATCCAGCCCTGTTCTGTATTTAAAAAATTTTCTGTGCAAAATAACAGTTTTGAGTGCACAGTACATCTAGCACATTATTGAAGAAACACTTGTGTTGATTATACAGTACAGTATTTGCATACAGTAGATTGTTTAATTGATCAGCTACAGGGTTACTGTTAAAAAGAATCTTGTACGTCCCATATGCTCTGTACAGTAGACTTTAGGAACATATTGTAGTCCGACTGTTAGTTTTTCTCTGCCCTGCCCACTTTGCAATGAAACCACAGTAGAGGTCTATTGACTGTATACCAGTCTCCAT
>WURT03174001.1:0-10412 GCA_009936505.3 Holothuria glaberrima | reverse complement strand
AAAGCTGACTGTATTAGGTGTCTACGTAGTGTGCTTTATTTCCTCCCTGAGGCGATAAGATGTAATCAGGCAGAGAAAGAGAATGTTACAAACCTTAAGAAGAACAGTTTCATCATGAACAGAAAAATACTTGTCAAAATATTTTATTTGCATACGACCCGGGGTGTCTTGGGACCCATCCTCCGCTTCTGGCAAACTTCGCATGTAACTGTAATGTGTGGAATGTAGTTGAACTACGTATCATAATTGCATGCACCCTCGAACTTAACATGTTGACCTTTCACATGAGGGCTGGATACACAGAATAAACTAAGTAAGGCAAGAGATTTATTTCGAGTCTTTATTTGGTTTAATCCGGTGCATCTAACTTATATCAGGGAGTTGCAACAACCTATATTCAAAGGAACATACTTCATCTGGCGACGAGGATAATATCCTTCAACGTATCCGTAATAGTGTTAAAAGGGCAAGATGTCACAAATCGGTTTTAAACAGAGTGGCAAAATTTGAAGTTCACGACGATCTGTCTCACGTTGGACAAGCATGGAAGCGCTGGCTACGCAGTTTCGAACTGTTTGCGAAGGCAAAGGTATAAGCACCTTAGCGCAGAAGAAAGAACCATTGTGTAGGGGACACCACAGATAGAGTGGATGTGTTGTTGGATGGTAATCCAGTAAATATGATTATAGACAGTAGGGCTACTGTTAACATCATTGATAAGGGGAAGTGGCAGAGTCTAAAACAAAATAAGATCAGATATGTATCTAAAAAAAACGTCCAAAGTGTTGTACGCATATGGGTCAAAGGAACCACTTACTCTACTTGGGAAGTTCGCATGTGATGTGCCACTGAAGAATAGCGATAGTGCGCCACGCAGGCTACAGGCAGACTACTTTGTTCTTGAAGGTGAAGGATAAAGGTGTGCACAGACCGCCCAAAACCGGGACCACTAAATTTGGATCGACGGTTGGGTGGTCTGAACAATCATCGAACCGACATCTTTACGGTCCCGGGTGGTCTGACCGTTTTCGACCCAAACCGAGAAAAACCGAAAATAAAAAAAAAAAACCGACGGGGATTTATGCAGAATTCCGCCCGATCAGAAGTTACATGACGGACGGCGTGTGGAGACTTTTAACATGGGATATATCATCTTCTCAAGCAAGGAGTTTTTAGCAACACCCGTAGTATCATATTTAGGAATGGCCCTAGAGTACTAAATAGCCTACAGTTGATGACTGCACCCTGCATGACTTTCATTCAAAACAATATAACCCCACTCTAGTTTGTTGGCGATGACTTTTACAGTCACTGTGTGTGAGCTAATACATGACCTCAATCAATCAAGTCAAGAAAGGAGGGCAAAGGTTGTGGTCACTTCCACTTGCCCCCTCCCCACTCGGAATGAACTCCACAGATTTCCTTCTTACGTACATGTAAGCCTTCAGAACGAAAATTAGCACTGATGATCTCCACAATTTCCAACATTAATTGCGTCATCACACTGACTTCGCCTAGATCAGTTCAGACTGAATCGATATTTAGTGTAGTCGTATATTTATGCAAGACAGCCAAAATTAAGTTAATCGACAATGTGGGTTTCCCTCTAGTTTTTGACGGTGGCTGCCTCTGGATTCAGTCCGGAATACTCTACCAAAGATATATAATAATTTAGTTTTGTGGGGCCCCTAGGCACGTGTCCCGCTGGCCCATGCTAAATCCAGCCCTGGTCACACCCGACCCATGGTGATCATGCAAGGAGTTTATGTGTAATCAAAACAATCTCTGTGCATGCAGTTTAAAGGGGCTCATTGGTTGACATCGATTATTTTTGTGACGAGTTTGAAGGAAATCATTGCATGGCAATGCTTCTAATTAGCCTCATTACTCATGTTTCCCTACAGTTACTGAAAATGTGAGAAATTATGTTTTGGGCGAAAGGGATTGTATATGATTACTACATAAATGGTATAGAGTGTCTGGTCACAAATAAGTAATAAATGATTTTAATCATTAATTACCCTATTATTGCCATTTCAGTTGTGAGTCAGATGTGCAGAATCTCTTAGTTTCATTTGATCATTTACCATCAAGATGTGAGTAAATCTCAACATGTGTGAAAAAAATCATGAATATTGTGAACCAACTCAATAAGCCCCTTTAAGGTTGAGAAAGAGCAGCAGAGGGGGGATGTAGTGTTTAGGCAGTTGAACCACGTATCAAAATGGCATGCACCCTCGAACTTAACATGTTTGACCTTAGACATGAGGGCTAGATACACAAAATAAACAGAGGAAGGCAGGATATTTAATCAGTATTTTTAGGTTCAATCCAGTGCATCTAGCTTATATTCAAATGAATATACTTCACGGAACGTCACTGGAAATGTGACAGGAAAGAGATATTTGCAGGTATTGATCTCCCAACGTGTCTAAATCAGATTCCAGCGGATAGCTTATTCTCCCACCGAGTATCCTACAGCCTGGTAGGCTACACCAATTTTTCCTCCATTGACTCGCACACATACTTTCAATTGGTGCTTTTCGTGGCGCTTCTACCTTTGTAGAAGTTTGAAACGGGTACAAGCTACCCCTCACGTACAAGCTCACAAGTAGGTGTTTTAAACATAAATCAAAATTGTGAACCTTGACCGTTGAGATTTTGAAGTAGGAGAGCTTTCACGATAGGGTGGTGACACCTGCCTTTCACGTCAATCAAAATGACATTTCCCATAGCGGAAGGATATTATGCAAAAATTCTAAAATACCGTCAACTTTCTTTATTTTTCCACATCACAAATTGCGCTCATCACTACTGCAAAATGGTGTAGTGTAAACTGCAGCCTCCGTGCCTCCGGGTGTGAAATTTCGTATGGTTGTATCATCCCCCAGGGATTTCCCTTAAAGGAGTGGTGTCCTACTTATAGTGTGGTATTAAAACATTCGCCACAACACTGAAGGTGGTTCTGTCTGTATATTTCTTTACCTAAGAAGATCATGTCGGAAAAATGGAATCCTGCATTTTGGGGTTCAGCGGAAACTGGAGTTATCGCAACTTCAGCACTATTCTAGAGCATATCAGATAGTTAGGCTATGAAATTACAGGCCTTCCTCTTTGACTACATTAAATAACAGTTTTGCTGTTACAGAGAAACTGTCGAAATGGAATTCCACTCCAGCACACTACAGCTCCATTGAAACAACTAGACGGTTTGTACTTGCAGACAAGTACTGATCGAAGTCACTGAAAATGGCATGAAACGAAATGAAAATGCTGAATATTGCGCCACTTGATGCTAATCCTCGATCGAGTACATATTACGTGCAGGCGCGTAGCCAGGTTTTTGGTGTAGGGGGCAATGTCGACTCATTGTCCCCATTCTTGACCGCCGTCCTGGGGGATGGTATAAGGGGAGGGGTGCCCCCTCCCCTTTTGGAAATTTTTTGCTGTCTCGAAGGGCTTAGATGCAAAATGGTGCTATATTTTGTTTTTTTTTATACTAGATTCCAGTGTTCTCCACAGGGGGTTTTAGAAGGGCGACCCGCCCTCCGAGTAAAAATGACCGCCCCTCTAAAATAGTTGCCGCCCTCCAAAAAATGCAGCTTCCATTTTCAAGTCCATTGCTTCGCAACACATATACAAGTCGTATAGCACTGTATGAAGGAAAAGTTTCTCATACCTCCTGGGGTGGGGCTAGGATTTGCCATTGCGAGGCATATATTGCAAAAAATTTGTATATGCTGAGGAAAATAGTTCCGCGCTGATTTAATGTTTTTCCCGGAACCTAACCCGTGGAAAAGCGCGCGAAGCACGCGAAACTTTTTTGAGTAAGCCTACGCTAAAAAGAATCTGTACTTATATAAAGCTCATATAGGTCAATTGTCCGGGCATTTGGGTCCTATACGGCAAACCTTACATTGTACTTCCCTGCTCGAGTCACTAGCCATACCGCACGACATACACAAGAGAACATTACTAAGTTTAGCGAAATGAGATGAAATTCCCGACATTTACATAAATCCATGCATTATACTTATTAAGTAAAATTGAAAAGATGGAAAGGGTTTGTACTTAATTAGCTATAAGTAACGGAACTAAAGAAGAGTGGGCAAAGCGTACCGAAAATCTGGGTGTTTATCGCTGGATTAACTCTTTTGAAAGCCAAAAGAAGTAAACGGATCATGGGAGGTGACAGAATTTTCCTGACGGGAGGGGGGGGGCGATGCCAGCTACCCCAAGTTCCGACAGCCCCTATGTCGAGGGATTGGTAAGAAGGGGATATGAAGAAGCCTCACTTTCCTATGCCATTGCAGGCCATATTTTGCACAATATCACTTGATACTTCATAAGCCGAGTTGCGCAGTGCCTTTTGAGTCTGAACTGCGAAATTGTAAAGCGCGCGAAAATTTTTGCTAGGCTTACACAAAAAACATAGCCTATGTAATCATTAAGAACAAAAAAAGGAAAAAAAATAGAAACTGTAGGGAAAGAAAAAAAAAATAGAAACTGTAGGGGTTGCAGACCGTATCAGGGATAACATATACTGTGTTGAAACCACCTGGAATACCCGATGAAATAGCCAAACTTTGCTCCGGGAGTCGTTCACCAACTGAAAGAACCGCATGACACACCAGATAACAGCAACTAGGCTTGTGATATGGGATGAAATTTAATACCTCCACATAACCAGTGTACTCTGCCACCTGTTACTTGGTAAGGTTGACAGGACTTGTGCTCTTTAGCTATGTGGAGTGGAAGTATTGAAGAAACTGTAGTAAATCAACAGCGCGCGTAGCGAGCAGAAAATTTTGGGTCCTTATTAGAGAAATTGTCCTCTTGAGAGCAAAAACAGGTAAACCATCGGGGAGACTACTCGCCATCAGGGACTGCATATATTATTAAAACTTCCCCGACGGGGGCTATTGCCGCCCTACCCCCCCTTTGGCGTCCCCCCTGAATCCCTCCCTCCTCTTGCCTTTTTTTTGCTCCCCTTCATTTTTTCAACATCGTTCATCGCGTCCCCAAAATTTCTGTGGGGGCACTCTGCCCCCTGCCACCTCTGGCTACGCCACTGATTACGTGCGGTACAAAACTGAGCAAACGGCCTACGATGCTCACCTCTCAGAGCAAAAATGTTCTGCCGCCAACACAACTTTAACGGTTTTGTCAGGAACGTACCTTTCACGCAGGCAACAGATAGGTGTAAAATGTTTCTACCCACTGATCTAATCGAACTGGACTGGAGGCGCCAAGAAATAAATTGAAGTCATTGATCCGCCATGCTGAGGAAGGCAAAAGCATATGTGGTACATGCAGATCGTACATGGTTCATTGTATGAATGACAACTGTAACCGTGTAAACACGAAATTATACAAAAATATCAATGAAACCTTGCATTATTCATTGCTTTTACGTAAAAATCTAGAAGCTACGTAAATAACGCTAGCGTACTAATGGGTTTGTATTCACGGAGTTCAATAATGCCGGACTTATCTGACGTCTTGGGAATTCAATGGATGGTAACTTGGATGAGCCCTGCAGTTGACGTAATTACTTCAGCTGTACGACGGTGACTAACCGAGGCTTTCTGCTTCCACTTATTTCCGGGGACGTCACTTGAGGGTGATGCAAGACATCTCCCTCCCCAAACAAACTATAGAACCATCGCACTGTATTTTCAGAGAACTTAAATGAACAGTTTGAATTCTGAAAGCATGTAGGTCTAGTTATAATTAACGTTCATGAAGGCTAGTATACTGGGCAGTTACCAACTCCAGCAAGGGGAGTGAAAATATTCACTTGCATTGATTGTAGTCTGGCGAATATGTGGTACTGGTGTAACTAAACTTTCCGATCAAGGGGGTAGTTGAAGGGTTAATTTCGATAGGGGGATTTACTGTCAGCTAACATATACCGCATTGTTTTTCTTGATTCACAAATTTCATTAAAAGGGGAAAGCGAAGGAAGGGTGTGACCAGGGGATCCACCCCTTCCCCTTGCCACTGGTGGGTGGGGTATTGTCCAACATTATTTTATAAAACTATCCTAACAGGGCATGCTATCACGGTCGTCTCAGTCTTATTTGTATTGGGAAACATTTTCCATTTACCATCTTTGGAGGGGGGGGGGTGATTTTATAAGGCAAAGTAAGGCCGGAATAGGAATCTCCGTTTGCTGTTAGTCCTACTCAAAAATCGATAAAGATATTTAGAGAAGCAATAATAACAATTACCCCAAAATGTTTTTGTTTCCAATTGAACGATAACAGACTTTGTATTTGAAAATACTCTCTTCTCCATTTCAGAACCATGAGGTTTTGATCTTTCCATCATGACATGGTTATTTTCACATACAGTACCTCACAAAATGAAAGCATCAACAAGGACTAAGATTGTCTACCATACTACTAGCTCAATATTACAAAATAAACAATCTCTTGCAAACGACTTACAACAAGTAAATTTGAATGCCCATAATTCTGCAGCTGCATATCTAGGCAAAATTAAGTACCACTCAACTACCGGCTGCACTTTTTCATAGTACAGGTTTTACTGAAGATTGAAAAGGATTACCTTTGACATTTACTTCCTTCCTTTACAACTGGTAACCCTTGCAGTCAATTGTTTCCCAAAGGAAACAGTTTAATTCTGGAATAACATCGTGAGATGATTTGATCAGTTGGCGTTGAATATGATTATTCATAACATCAGAATCAAATTGATGGTTGTGAAGATTGGGGAAGAGAATCAAACTTGATGTGGTCGACAAAACTGCAGTGGAAATGCTAGCAGACACTTCTCCCCCCTCCCCCCACCATGTAGGAGTTTACCATCAGCGACTTTTATAAGTCTCTGAAAACACTTGTCTGTTTCCGAACAAACACTAATCACATCACGAGATGGTTTCACAAGTCCCCCACGATTCTTCAATTGGATGAATCTCTGCACATCAGTATTTTTGGCGGTAATTCAAACATTGTTACACTGAACACAATTCAACTGCCGCTGAACCATTTTTACAACAAATCCTGATATGTAGCTAATTGCAGCAGTCTTGAACTCTGACAGATTTTTAAGGTTTGGAACACTCATCCATTACAATACAATTACCTGTTCCATTTTTAACATAGTGCCGCACAAGCAATTGTTGGTATACTGCCCGAAACTGAGCTGCAGTTGGGTTTTTGTTAAAACCCCCTCTTGCACGAACTGCTGAGAAAAAAGTTCTATATGGTCTTGGCTGAACTTATACATTAACAGATATGACAATGGTGCATTTTCACATAAAACCAGTTCGTCAAATAACTAATTGAGGGTACTGACTATACTTCCAGTAAATCCATCAAAACCTGATTTACGCGGAATTGAGTAGAGTGGCACTCCTCTCGTATCAGTTAGCTCAAGAATGAATTTCTTTGCATTACATAGGCTCTGAAGCACCACATCTTTGTTCGCTTTCCTCAGTGGTGCTTTTGTTCCTTTTCCGAATGGGTTTCTACTATTCATGATGTCAAATGCTGCATCAATATGACGCAAAAACTCAACAGAGGCACCACACCCCTTAAACTGTGGAAGATTCAAACCTTTGTTACAAAACTCAATGGCATCAGCAACATTGCTGCTAAATACTTGGGTAGCAAGGTTCACATTCATTTTTTGGGTTTTCCACTGAATGTGTACATTTTTCAACTTGTTTCCCAGCCTTAAGCCTTCAGATTCTTGAATCATATTTAGATCTTCAATAAATTTCCATCTAATGTACTGACCATTAGATGTCTTGAATATCCCAATATCAGCAAAAGTATTTCTCAATAGTTTCACGATGTGAGAAACATCCAATACTACATGTACTTTCATTGATGGATTGGGGGGGGGGGAACAGGGATCCGAACCAATAAAATTCAAATTAGCTCCCAGGGCTTTCATCATTGAAAAATGGAGATGGGCCATCACAGGTTAAAGACACTGTTTTAACCCCAACTGAGTATAGCCTTTAAAGACACTCCTTCACCGAAATGGCCTGTTCACCGCACATGCCATCAATAACAAAATAGCAAAGTGGGATTTTCTATGACTCACTGAGACAAACCACTATGAAGACAAGTGCATCCTTTGCAATGGGAACTGAATCATCATATCATCCATTACCAATATGTCTTCAAAACCTATGTATCGCCCATTGGAATATTCAACATGCTTTCAAATAACCATTTCGTACAGCATCAAAGAAACATAAGTGTCTTTACCTTGCTCTTTGTTTTCCTTTGATTTCATTTCAAGGGACGTGAAAGCATGCTTAGTAAAACCCCTTTAATACCCTGGTACCTAGATCGAATCTGACGTTGGTGAGGCAAAGCAAGATCGAATGTTTCCCTAACATATTCCTAAGCTTTATCAGAGTAAAATTGTTAAGTCATTGCAAATGCTTTAATGTCCTCTGGATAGGCACCCAAGGCATACCTTTGCCTTCGTTGGCATTGAAAATCCTTTGGAAGATCTGTTTCGAGACACCACTGAAGCTTGTCTCCAGGATATCCGCACAATTCGTTGTAATGAGTTGTTTCTCACGCAGATCATTGACCACTGTCTTGAAGGAAGTCACTTTTCTCTTCAAACGTCTGTTCTGTTGGTATGCCCTCTTCAACTTTTTCTTACAGTTCTCGATCACTTGTACAGATTCTTCCAACTTCCTTTTCAGCTTTTTAGCTAAGGCGCAAACTGTATACGTGTGATCTTCAGTACACGCTTTAATGGCTGACTCTGGAATTGACATTCCACTTAAAAGAGTTGAAAGATGCTCCTCAGTGGTTTTTACTGTTCGTACAGTTGGTGCGGGTTTTCGGACTTTTCTATACGTTGTGGGATAAGGAAAACAAACGCAACAACATTAAAATTCCAGCAGGGTACTGTATCTTTCTTCTTATATATTAACAAAATATTATCACAAAGTGATTCTCCATGACATGAATTTTTAGTGAAAAAAGCAACAAATTTTGGAAGTGGGAAGGGGGAATTATAATCGTATGGCATGACATAGGCTATTTGTGTATAATCTTATTAACATGTGAATACAGTTTGTCAGGCCGGGGCTTCTTGAGATGAGAGGTGGTGTCAAGGTCTCCACTTGTGGTGGCGCCTAAATGTACAGTATCAGGGTATCCGTTATTCCACTGTACCCATGTTACTGCAGGAAATGTTCAGTGTCCTACAACAACTAGAGTGGCACAGTAAAGAACAAGTAGTGACTATTTTGAGTATTGACTGTAAGGATAGCTGGGAACTCATATTGCAGAAAAGCCAAAGGTTGCTCATGTGAGCTACTGTACATTGTGACTATAATTAGTTTATGTGTACATATACACTTTATCCAACTATTCAACATGGCATTTTTTTTTTTTTGACTTTTCAAGTTGCTAATCAGGTTCTTTTTTGATTAGCAGTTTTACTAGTTAATTTGAACTGTGCAACATGTACCAAAATAGTGTTTTCCAAGTTATATAATATTAACTTCTGCATACCTTTTGAAGGTGCTCAGGAAAGTCAAACATTGTCGGCACTGCACTTTCCCTCAGACGAACAATTTGTCCAGTCCTGTCGAGATGTTCTTCCAAGAAGTGCTTCCAGCACAGCCGAGATCCATTGGTCGGCTTCTACTTGTCTCTCTTCATTTTGACACGCCACTCATTTCTTCTTGTGTCATCTTTTGGAAATCTGCCATTGGAAATTGAATTAAAACAAGCAAACAAGTTTAATTTAAAATAAAAACAAACGTTTTTAATTGAAAAAAAAGATGTACAGTAATGATCTAGGCCTACCATCAATTGTCTATTACAGCACTGTGCCTACTGAACTAGGTACATGGGGCCTATACAGGTCAAATTCTGCATCCAGTTTGTAATTAAAATCAAAGTTGATTCTTACAGCATTTCTGTGGTTCTATCTCTAAAACAATTTGCATTTGGTTCAGTTGGTTTTGAACTTTAACTTAGACTAGTTTGAATTTGAACTAGAATGACTCCTAATAGTATACTTTTTGAAATTTGGTTCAGGCTCTGCCTAAACTAATAAACTTGCTTACTAGTTTTCAAGGCATTTTAATAACTATATATTAGCTGTTGCCCAGGGGCATAGCCAGATTTTTGGTGTGGGGGCAGAGTCGACTAATTGTTCCCATTCTTGACCACTTTCCGGTAGGGGGTATATACAGTAACTTGAGTAAGGGGGGTGTCCCCTCCCCTTTTGAAAATTTTTGCTGTTTCAAAGGGCTTAGAGCTGCAAAATGGTGACATATTTACGGCGTACCCTCCCTCCCCACTCCCACCCACCAACTTCATTTTTCAACAACGCCCATCGCGTCCCCAAAAATTCTGTTGGCAGCACTCTGCCGCACCCCTTGCTACGCTACTGCTGTA